>VZTZ01021762.1:263223-402101 GCA_013400955.1 Drymodes brunneopygia | reverse complement strand
AAAAAAGAACAGAAAGAAAAAATAAGACTATGAAATAATCTGGCAACTTTCTGCTCAGGAAAGAGCTGGGGGAAACATATCCCTGCTGATTATGTGTCTAATAGCTCCAAAAGCTGTGTTCTGTATCAAACAAATCTGTACAGAACAAGCCTGTTTGCAAAAGGGAGGGCAGGGACTTTAATTGACCACTTTCAGCATGATGTAAGTTTTACAAAGGAGCAAGAAAAAAGAAAAAACACACAGCCCAATTCATGAAATTAAGACATTACAGCTCATAATATAAAATTATACATTCTGTTAAAACTTAGACTCGATCCTGTACCACAGAACTTATATGTGCCAAAGTGTGAGACAGTATGTGATACTGTTGAACCATGTGAGAAAAACTATTGTGCCACCAAACCAAAATATATGACAAGAACAATGGATGTTTCCCTATTACTGCCCAAGAGACTGCTACATTAAGGAAATTACTGACCAAAGTCAAAGGCGTCAGAGTTTACTTTGATGGAATAATCAGCAAAAAGCCAGAAACATTTATTCTAATCCCAGATCTGACAGAGCCCATGTTATAACTTGGCTTGGCAATTAAATGGCCTGTCTAGCATTACACTATCTAAAGCCTGGATGATGAATCACAATTTACCTCATATATATGTATATCTAGAATTGCCTTAGAAGTCAGGCATAAACACCTAGCCTTTGAAGATATAATAGGCTAATATTTTTATCCCAGTGACTTTTAGAATACTGTGAAATATAGAAACTCCATGTCTCTAAGAAATATGTGGTAAAAGAAAGACAAGTGTTTGCGAGTTTAAACTTCAGTCTTTTTTTCATATTTTAACAAGATGTAAAAATATTCTCTAAATAAAGTGGTCTGAAAAGAGTTTTTTATAGACTTAATTCTAATTTTGATGTATTAGAGCATAGAACAACGAAAGCCATATAGGTTTTTCAGAACAAAGCCAATTTAGTGTGCTGCAAGTATTGCTAAAAAAGTGTGGTTCCAGTGTGGTTAGGAACTTATTTACATTTGCTTCCCAAATCAAAGTGAGATATGAGGAAGCATGAGCACTTTGTGCTGCCCCTGAGTTCAAAGGGAGCAGCATTCTCCAACAGAGAAGGGGTGTATCAGCAGAGGCAGCACTTTGGAGGAGCAGGTGGTTTGCTCCCAGGCAGGATAAGAAGGCCCCACGGCTCATTAGGCAGCAGCAGCAGCACTGCTGCTCACCTCAGTGCTCTGCTCACACTCACACCTCACCTCTGGGCATTATCAGCAGTGCAAATATGCCTCACTGGGGCTTCTAGGGCAAAGTAACTGCGCCTTTTGCACAAAAATGCACACCCCAAATCCTTTAAAATCATTAAGCACTTGTCTCACACAGCCCCTGGAGAATCCATAGGTTGCCGAAGTCAGTCATCAGACCTGTGGTTCTGCTCTAGGAGGACTCTGGTCAGCTGGAACAAGATGGAAGATTTTCATCTGGATCCCTAGCTCAGGTGAGAGGGAATCACAACCCAAAGTGTTAAAGCAACTGAGGTGATAATCTTTTCTTGGTGCTACTATTGAGTTGCAAAAAAACCCCATCAAAGGAAAAGCTGTATTTTTGTGCCCTGCTGCCGATGAGTGCTTTTTGATGTTGGTAACTACAGACTTGCCCCAGGGGCTGTCCAAGCCATGTGGTGGAATGGTGCATTTGATGCAGTGCAGCAGTATAATAGCCAAGTGTGTCAGAGGAGTAAATGTCTACTCCCAGCTCCCCTCACCTCTGCGGCTCCCACCAATTTTGGATGTGTTTCAGGAGACCAGGTGTTCCAAACAAATTTCAGAACCAGTCTGATGAGTAGCAGTCACCAGTTGGATCAAACGTAACCATCTACCTGCGTGTGGGCACTGCTGCAGAGAAAGGGTGCTCTGATGGAACAAAACAAAGGAACTTCAGCAGGCAGAATCCAGACTAAAACTGAAATAATGAGCAGCCCTAAGAAAGATTTGTATGTCTGTTCATCATCAGTTCTTTGATGAATGAGGACCAAGATCTCCATGTTTTCAATATTTCCATGATCAAGCCTGCAGTAAAACTATGCTAAATGCAGGGACTTCAGTTAAGAGTTCTATTAAATATTTTTGTCTACTCTATTTTAAGCAAGTCCTGAAGACAACAGGAAGAATCCTGTTCTTTTCATACTTAATGTTAAATACATCTTAAATGGCATCCAGAAAAAAAAAGTTAAAAGCCTTGTAACAACCACAGTAACTTCTCATTTAACAACTTTCTGTAGTCTTGGGGACAGCTGTTTCTAAAACCAGATGAACAAAGGGGGCTTCATCCTTTATTTTAAGAACAAAGGCAGTGTAATCTAGTCATTAAATATCTGATGATATAGCTTAATGACATGTGAAGAAGTGCCTTGGCACAGGCTGGGGAACATGTGTTAGCAAGAGCACAGATTCCCATGTTGCTGTGATGGAAATAAAAGCCATGCCAGGCCACTAAGACACTTGCAAAAATTAAGCCTTTAGCAACAGAGATCAGATAGCTGGATATCTATCCTAAATTACAAAATCTACTTTAGCAATATTAACACTTGTGATAAGTTGATAGAAAGGAAAAAAAAAAAAAACCCAAGGCAAAGATACAACATAAATGCACAGCAATCTCATAGACTTTTCCTTCCAATTTATTGTTAGCCGAAGATAATGAAAATGGGAGATATATGGGGAAAAAAAGTTACTGTTAGCCTAGTACAAAGAGTGGTACCTACAATTCTGCACTAGTGTACTATGTAACACTTGAAATACTAATATTTGGATCATTTAAAAAAGTAAACAAGAAAATAAAGAAAGTAGATATTGGGCACTGAACCAAAGGTGAAGCTTCTATTTCCTTAGAAAAATCTGAAGGAAATCTTCTAATCACTGACCATGCAGTTATAATCACTTTCTCTTGCAGTTGAGTGAGTGTGGAAGCAAAAATTTTGGTGATGTACTAAAAACATGATCAGAAATGTAAGCAGCCACCTTCTGTAACTCTGTATGTGTGCACACACACAGACATTTATGTTTGGTAAATGTGAAAACGCTCAAATGAAGAAATATTTTGATGATGAAGCAAGGGTAAGAACCATTTGCTTGCAAAGAGCCAGCATGACCCAGAAGACTAGTTTCCTGCATTAAAACCTGCCTAAACACAAACTACCACCTGTACCTGAAATAAACTATTACTATCTAATTGCAGCCTTTTATTATATTCTGTTTCCCCTCTCCGTGCTAAATATTTAAAGCACATCCAAGGGAAGCACTTAGAAAGGTTTTAGATCCAGAAAAATCACTGTGTCCAACAGACATTTAAACCACCACGGCAAAATTACCCCCCCAACAGCAGAACTACCATTGATGAAGTTTTTACTTTTTTTTTCTTTAGGTTAGCCACAAGAGGGAGTCAATAGTACTTGAATGCCAACACCACACCCTCCCCCCAACAGAACCAAGACAGGGTGTTTTAAAAAGGAGTTTAAATAGAACACATTCTAAAGATCCCGGTGGGATATTTCATATGCACTTCATGAAAATTGGGAGCACTAGCTATGGTGTAAATGGGAAGCTTCAGATTCTTAACATTTGAATTCATATTCACTTGTCCATACATGCATTTGAGGGTGAAGAGCACGTCTACAATACATTACACAATGATCCAGACAGCACTTGATGGGATGATTCCGTCACAGCCGTTGGCAGGGGTACCAGTGGTTGGAATTACCCAGCTCTGAGCCCTCGTGGCCTCCTCCACTGACTCCCAGGACCTGTGCCCCATGTGGCACCAAGTTATTTGGTGTGGAGTAACATGCTTTTTGCTCAGTCCCTGCAATGTCAAAGCTGGGTGTGCTTGTCTGGGCACGACCAGGCAGGCCTGAGCAAGGGATCACTGGGCACACTTACCAGGCTCCTCTGGCACAAGAGGAAATTCTGCTTTTTGAGTGGCATAAAGAGCAGGGGGCCTCTCTAAGAGGCAGGCTGGGACACCTCAAAAAACTTTAGTCCACTCTCTCCACACCTTCACAGCCTGAGCTAAAGGCTGACTACAAGCTGTAGATCTGGTACCCACCTCTATAAAATAGCAATATGTTGGAAGAAATCAAAATAAAATTAATTGAAGCGTCTGATTGAAAATCAAGTGAGTTCCTTTTTCTGAAGTTAAGGTCAGGACAGAAGTACTTGACTCTTTAGCCTCTTTGCCACCTCTTTTTCTTATATTTTGCCTTACAAATCATTCCTAATTAGATGTAATTTGCCTTAGTAAAATAATTTTAATCCTCACTAAAAAGAATTGATTTCTGTGGATAGCTCCTTTAAGCTGGAAAACATACTCAAGCAAAACTCAAAGATACAGTATATTCTTCTCCTCATAATTTGCCTACATAAACAAAGTTTTGTTCTGTCCATTCCTACATTTACTTAGGAGCTGATAAAACAGAAGCAAATTAGAAATACCAGCCTTTGTTTCAGTGACCCTTCATTTCTTATACTTTGCTTTTCTCATATTCCATCTCCCCCATTACATTTGTGAGATGGGTTAAAAACCTCACCATTCTTATTATGAAGTGTATTTATATTCATCTGATAAAAAAACCAGCTTTCTCAAGATGTCTTCTAATCACATTGCATGTTCATGGTCTGCACTTCTATTTAGATGTGCATTTTGTCCTATGAGTATGCAAATGACTACTACTGACACAAATACTGAAGATGAGTTTGCTTTAAATGTACCAAAAAAACTTAAACAGAGAAACCAAACAACCACTCTCACACACACAACAAACCAAAACCTGTTGAGAGTTTCTGCTGGCTGAGGCAAGAGGGGAATTTCATCACTAATAATGTTCACAGTGCCCAAAATAATTCTGGACATAATTGGTACTTTGAATTGTCTACTAGACTGGTGATTTATGATATGGGATGCTTTTAAGTCCAGATTCCATTGAAAGACTGCTTTCATAATCATGACTTTTGTTGTGAAACTTCCTAAGTTCTCCCAGCTACATTGAGGCTACAACAGAAGCCTTTAAAAAGTAAAGATTTATCATCACTGAGAAGTTGCCACAGAAGATCTTCTGCACAGAGAGCCACATGACAAAGCCCACAGCGAGCCGTAGGAGGCCAGTGAAGAGAGAAGAATAGCTGGGTAGCCACACTGGAGCATCCATTGCATTTAGAAAGTCCCTGACATCCTATTCAAATAGGAGAGGACCAAACAGGTATGAGGGAAGATGCAGGCAGCACCCTTTCCACCTACATTTTCCCTGCTAGGCTTGTTTCAGATTTGATTAGCATTTGAGCTAGGAAACAGGCTGCCAGCACTAAAGGGGTTCTCTATCACCAGAGTTTAGCCCTTCAGGAAACAAACTTTACCCATTAATGATTCCTAACACCTAAAGATGAAGACTACAAGAAATACTACCAAATCTTATGCTTGATGACATCAAGTGTTCTGCTACCTCAGCTAGGAACAGCTTTAGCCCCAGATCACAGCCAGGCACACATACTGGGCACATTCTCCCCCTCAGACCCACCAGAACATGTCGAGGCTGGGGATGAACAGGCACTCCTTGCTGGGGACAGAAAATCCTTTGATTCATGTGCCTGGATAGTGCACTCTGCTTATACAGTCATTATAGCTCAAAGACAATTTCATTCCCATATCCTGTGATCCTGGAGAACACATACTGCAACAGACAGCACAACCAGTGGGAGAGGCAACTTACTGTCCTCTCCTGGAAAATCTGCCCTTAGTTATCTCTCCCATTTTCCCTGTGATTTGAAATAATGCCCCAAAAGGCTGAATAAAGACTACAATTACAGATGTCTTTGTGAGCCATATAGAAGATAAGTGATGAGCATTGTCCTCTTCTTCAGGGACCCACTGCAAGGCAGTGAAACCTAAATCAGCTTAGACAAGGGGTAGAACCATGTAAGCACAATGCAGGAAGCAGGCCACTCATTTTAGCTGCCCAGATCACTTGGAGCTTAATGCAACTTTCAATTTTTGCATGGCTAAAAAGCTGAAACCACATAAACCCATCAATTTTTACATGTTTCCATCCACAAAGAAAAAACTGACCTAGATTCTCTCATTCTTAGACTCCCTCACAGTTCTGGCCAGGTTTTCAGAGGGCTGCTAACCTTGGCTGAGTTAAGGGTTTATAATGAAACACTAAAACACAAGTACGTTTGAGTTGGTTTGGATTTTATTATGGATGTTTTGGATGGCTGTAATGGTAGAGTCAATTCAGACACTCTGGGTACTTTTCATCCAAAAATTGCTGCTTGGAAAAAAAATCCCATGTTTACAATAAATTAAAATCAATCATTATTTTGGGCTTAACTCTCCACTTCACCATTCCAGCACAGCATCTGGTTTAAAACCAAGCTCCTGAACTTGCAGTGAATGTACCTATATCCTCTTACTACAATAATGAAAAGAAACCATTTGTGAAAAAATTTACTTGCAACTTCAAAAGAAGCAAAAACACAATGTGAGGGACATGAAGGAGATGAGTATAGAAATAAAATACTAAGAGAAAAGTCAGAAAAAAATAAACCCAGAAATTCAAAATATATCAAAAGTAGTGAAACAAGACTCTAACAGTACAAAAGACAGCATCTTTGAGCTTGTGAGATGATCCACTGCCTTGAGACACATATGAAGATACACCATTAAGGTGAGGCTCAATGGCTTCCTAATTTATTTGGTAATTTAACTAGGAACTTCATCTCCAAAAAGTTTAAGCAATGACATGCCTCCACTGCCAATCCACACTCTGGAGGAAGTTGAAACACACTTATCTGAGGTACTGGCAAATGCAAAGCAGCACTTTTTGCTGCTAAAGCAGTACAGGCCCTTCTCAGAAGGCTCAGAGTAACTTGACATTGAGAGCATGAAGGCAAATGAAAACTACCATGAAGACACTATGCCACAGGCTAAGTAATGAAGGAAGTATTTTGAACACTTGAAATTTTTTCATACTTTGTTTGATGGGCTGTCAGTTCTGTCAGCACATAGCATAGACTGATTTTTGCCCTTCAGTCAGAACAGTGACTTCAGGTGAGGATGCAGTAGGACAGAGGGAGGAAAAAAAAAGGGTGAATGATGCTGACAAAGCACTCTGGAGTTCTTCAGAAAGTAGAATAATGTCTGATGCTATCTTCAAATCCTTTTTGCACTTACTTTAATTCTTCTTAAGAAAGCAATACTCTCTCCTAAAGAAAAACCTAAACCCAGTTTTCCACATTAAACTCCCTCAAAATGAGGTTGCAAAAAGTAGTTCTACAGCAGGAATAGAATACTCTATACTATGCAAATACTGTGAATACCTTAACAACAGAGAGTTCAGAGATGCCTGTTTTCACTTACAAACAGGGATAGGGTAATTCTTTGTTAATTTTGTCTGCACTTTATTGAAACAGTTATGAAAGAAGGAAGAAGAAACATGCCTCAAGCTTTGCCAATATCCAAACAAAACAAACAGCAGCAGGGTTTGTTTTCACTTAAGTTTCATTATAGTTCATATATAGAGAATTAATGCAACTTAAAACTGGTTTGTATTTAAACCCATGTGTATGACAAGACTAGCCAACATGCTCATTTGCTAGTGGAAAAGTTTTATTCCTGCCATTGTTTCCTTGTGTAATGTGTTTTCATATATCCTGGGAATCTTCTTCCTAAAGCAAAAGTATCTTAACAAATTAGCACAGCTGAACCAAAAGCACAGTCAAGAAATCTGAACTTCCTGGAGTTTGCAATTGACTTTACAATTCTATGACTGATGTTCCTCCACTTTGATAACTAAACTTAGGTAAGGGTGGTGAGAGAACACCAGTCACCCAACGAACAAGTAAAACAACCTTGGCAAGGCTTTGGCAACACTGAAAAGCCAAAGACACAGCCAGGAGCAAGCTATGTTTTACCCAAGTCAGGAGAGGTTACTCAACTGAAAGCTCTTGCTATTCCTCATGCTGCTTCTGCAGTTCGACAGCTGAGTCATCTCCTATTAATTTGTGTTATGGCTTACTGCAGGCCACCAACATATACAATGTTAATGACAATCAGCAAGAGAAAATATTTAAATTCCGCAAAAGACACCAATTGTAGGTATCTCAGATGCAAACAACTCCCAGCCAATACATGACTGGTGCATTACATAACACACCTTCGAGAGCTTGGAAGTTATCTAGAAAACACACCCAGGCAGAAAGATTAACTTTGTAAGTCTTAGTCCCTACATGAGGATTCAAGATGTTCAGTCATTTAAGGGTGGGGTTCAGCACTTCAAGAAAGCTGTTTAGAAAGAATAGCATTACATGTAGCAGCTAATTAACGCATTTCAGACAATTCATGACAGAAAATGCATGCTCAAACACTATGTTGCAATTCTTTGTTACCTGCTCTAGTTGCAGGATCATTCCAGTTTTACGCTATCCAGAAGAAAATGCTAAGGAGTAAGGTGTGTGAAAGGCAATTAGGCTTCCAATTAGCAGAGGGAGCTACAGATTTTCTTACTGAAGTGGAAAACAGAGGAGAGCTCTCCTGAGTCAGTTTTCTATACTGTGTATATGTTGTGGTTTAGGAATGGTATTCCCCAATTTAGTGTTCCCACTGAAACATTCCAAAGCATGCGCTATTTCCTCGCTTCTTGCTTCCCCTTGCCCCTCGCACTGCAGCAGGATGGAGAGGAGAATTGGAGGCACAAAAAGTAAAGATTGCAGGCTGAGATAAGAACAATTTCCTGGAAACAGAGATGAGATAAGAAATGAACACTAACAGCAACAACATTAATAACAGAGTGTACAAGAGGAACCAGGACAGTGTATTAACAATTACTCAAGAACTTTTAAAACCAAATCAAGAAACCTCTATAAAGCAACCATGACCTCAGGTAATCTGATTTAGCAAGGAATCAGAGGATAACTTAAAACAGTTTAACTTGGAAATTGTTCAATGGTATTTATGCCATAAATTCATTGTTGAGCCATTCAACTAATCTCAGATCTCAGTTCCCATAGTTTTCATGCCGATTTTCAAAGCAAGCAAAATACTCCTCCATCTTTTTCCAGACTGGTCATCATTCCACCAGAAATCAAACAGGAGACAGCACAGCCAACTAATACAGGAGGCAACACGTGGCACTGCTGGTCATCACCTGCTGGTTGAATGACCATTGTGACTGTCGACCTAAAAGGCAAAAGGCTCCATGTTTCAACAGCACTCCTACAGCAGCTGCTTCCTGCCTGATAGCTTAAAAAAGAGAAATAACAGCAATCTGGGAAGGACCTTCCATGGGCAGAGTTGACCATGAAATTTCCACCACACACATGCTTCAAAAAGAGGCCTTCTAGTTGGGAAGCAACAGATACACTATGAAGTGGATAGATATAAGAACAGCCATGAAAGTGGCCAAGTGTTAAAACAGAAGAATCTATCAAAATTGCCAGAATGCAATGCTTTCACAATGCTTTTCAGAGATGGGAATAAAAAAATAAGAAAATTAGAAGGGGTCTTAAGAGCTACCTGGAAGCAAACACTGTGAAAAGTATTGCTTAGAGTCCTGGCACTTAAAACATTCAGAACAAGAACAAAACCATCACTTTCAAGATAACTAATAAGCTCTTAAGAGAAAGCAAACTCCAACTAAAGAAACATGCAGGTGATGTTCTCTAGATCAGCATGTGCCATTACAGCCTATAAACATTGGAAAAAGCAATTTGGTCATATTTGCTCCAGCTCATTTAATCTCTAAACAGAGAAGCTTATCTCTTCAAGCCAAGACTAATGAAAAAAGAATGACTTCAATCTAATAGGTCAAATGTAAACAGGTTTAAAATTAAACCACTTCCAAGACATGAGAAATGACACTATCCACACGACTGTTCACACTCATCTTCCTCAACTGGAAGAGCAAGTCCAGACCTGCCTCCAAGTTTCCTGCCCTAGTTTTGTTCCTAACCAAAGCAAGCACTGCTTAACTGAGTACATTTAATCAATTTACTTGGCAGGGTTAATAACACTCAGTGCTATCATTGAGACTGAAAAAGAAGCTGAGAGTTGTGTGTTGTTTGGGGAGCCTTAGACAGCAAGATTCTTGCTTGGGAACTGAATGATCAGTCTGCTACTAATACTGTTTCCAGCCCTACTCCTGCTGCTCATTTAACATTCAATTCCTCTCTACAAGGTTCTGCAGTTCTACCTGTAGCTCGATAAATGTCCTCCAAATATTTGCATTTAGATGTTGTGTCTTGCCCCCAGTCTCCATTAAAATCTAGAAAACCCCCACCCCAGCCCACCCCAAAACCCAAACCAAACAAACACAATCCCTCCAACCAAAAATCTCTCAAGCCTCTCCCCTGCCACCTGCTCAGATGGTTACTGCAATAAACATTGAATCAGAATCAAAGCACATAAGCTATTGGAAACAGGAACTAAAGAAGTATTTCACAAAGAAATTTACTGATTTGAAGACAGCAGAGACAAGCTAGTTTTTGGACTAAATTTTACCCAGAAACTTCCTCTCTGCAATTTTGTACTGCCTGATATACAAGTACTTAGGTCATACTATTGCTCCTAGAGGTTCAAAGCATGCAATTTCATGGCCACTGAGCTCATTGAACAGCACAAGCCATGAGATGCCAAATCCCTTCTGTGAAGCAATGAAGGATCTCAGATTTTCCTGAATGGTCACTGTACCCTCAGTTTATTGCTGGGTAAGACCGTCTATTCCCCCTTCATTAACAAATGGCATGACTTTGCATCCCAGCAGATCTGCTGGCTTCTGCAAGCTGAGCTACAAGAATGCAAGCTGTATGCAAACAGCCCAATTATTTTCCTCTATCCATTAAATCTAACCTAATCTGATTAAGGACTGATCAATTACAACTTATTTCAGTGTTTTCAGAGGACCTCTTCTGTTTCCAATCAAGATTTTACCTTAGAGCTATCTTTTCCTGCCACAAATACACAAGTGTAAAACTTTTTTTCACTTAACTCTGAAGAGTTGAAAGCTTACTAGGAATTATGTAGACCATCAACTGAATCTGCCAACTCCCATTCGAATCGTGTGAAAATACCAGATGATGTTAAACTGCTGCTACTTTTATGACTCTGTTATTGAATGCACCTTTTGGTAGAGCTCAAAGTACTTCTGGGGTAGTCAGTACTACACAAATATTGGAAACAGTGATGGAAAGTTGGGCAGTAGGACTTAACTTCTGCTGCTGAGGAAACAGAGCAAGGCCCAGCACGCTCATCCAACAGCCAGTTAGTTCAAAGGCACAAATTGAGGTTAACCCACCTTACTCAGTATGGCCAGAAGAGTCCAGCTCTATCTCATCTTTACTCTCAGCCTTTGTAAGTGCTCAAGTCCTCAACCTTCTTTAATGAAGTTTCATTTGACTGACTTCATTAGGCCAATATCTTTCCTGGACTGGGGAGCTCAAACCAAACACAGTAGAGCAGGTGTGGCTTCACAGGTGCCAAAGAGAAATAACTACTTCCCTCAGTTTGTTGACCACAGTTTTACTAATACAGCCCAGCCTCGGGCCTTTTTTTCCAGGCAGTTGATATTCCCCCTGCCCCCAAGTAGATCAATCATTCCACTTAGTTTGGTATTATCCATAAACTTGCTGAGAACACACTCTAGACCATCCACCTGCATTATTAATTTGGATTTTAAACAGTGTTGGCCCCAGTATCAGTGCCCAAGGGATACCAGTGGTAATTGGCTGCTAGCTGAAATTTGTGCAGCTGTTAACCTGCTGATTCATATTGTAACCAATAATCTCACTTCTGAAATGCATTTTATAGTGTGAAAAAATAATTTTAAAAAAAGTTAATTAAAAACCTTCTTTATGAAAACACTTCCCAGCATTTATCCTCAGAGGCTTGTTTCCTTGAAGTACAAGCCCATGTGGCACAAGTTCAGGACTTCATGTTGCTGTACCAGGAAGCACCTCATACTCTCAAGTGATGCCACAGTTCAGGGAATTATTTACACCAAGAGCTGCTTGGAGCTGCTTTGTCAGAAGTGCAAGCTTTAGTTTAGGACAGAGCTTACCACAGCGAGATGGACAGTTTTTCCTAGCTTCAGCTTGGATAGAGTTCATTTTCTTCCAGGGAGCTGATAAAATGATGTGTTTTGGATTAAGGATGAGAATAATGCTGATAACACACTGATATTTCAGTTGTTGCTGAACACTCTTTACCCTAAGTCAAGGACTTCTCAGTGTCTCAGGCAGGTGCACAAGAAGCCAGGAGGGACCATGGCCAGGACAGCTGACCTGAACTGGTCAAAGGGACATTCAGACCATAGAACATCGTGCCCAGTGTATAAACTGGGGGAATTTGACCTGCTCTGGGATGGGAATCTGTCAGTGGGTGGTGAGCAATGGTATTCTGCATCACTTGTCTTTCTTTGGTTTTATAACTCTCTTTTTGTTCTATTATTGTTT
This sequence comes from Drymodes brunneopygia, assembly GCA_013400955.1. Classification (NCBI taxonomy): domain Eukaryota; kingdom Metazoa; phylum Chordata; class Aves; order Passeriformes; family Petroicidae; genus Drymodes; species Drymodes brunneopygia. The sequence continues at coordinate 389,599 of VZTZ01021762.1, read as the reverse complement.
TTTTTAACTTTAATTATTAAACTGTTCTTAAGCAACAGGTTTTATCTTTTTCTGATTCTCTTCCCCAGTCCACCACTGAGGATGGGGAGAGTTGTAAGGAGTCGTATGGTACCTAGCCTCTGTCTGGGGTTACACCAGACAACAGCTTCACAGTCATCCCTCAAAATCATTGGAGTACGTAAGAAAGGGATCCTAACTGTCCAGATTCCCAGCTGAAGTTTGCTTTTTCTCCACAAGCAGAATGCTGCATATGCAGAATTTCTGCTCTCAGTTCCATTTGCCGTGGAACATTGCTTGGGAGACCTGTAAGTGATGTCAAGTATGAGAGTGCTTCCTGAGAATAAACTTGTTTAATAATGCTTGAGTTTTTAATCTTCAAAAATTGACAGACCATGCCTGCAGGGAGTAGAGAGAGCTTATGAATTACCTGGTTAGAATGCAAAGTCATTCCACTTCAGCCTTAAATTAAATTTTCTAATCTAACCCCTCATATACTTACTCTCCTTGAGAGCTTACTGATGGGATCAAAAGCTATTAACTTTGATTATTATTTGTAGTAGATGTTTCTATAGAAATACACATCTACCATGTACAAACAACATTAGTTTCAGGATTTGCGCTATTAGCAAACACTGCTTCAAAGAACAAACTTTGCAGGCCTTCTTTCAGAGGCCTGTGCCTCCAGCAGCAGGAACACATGAAATGTGTGTCTTTGTGGTTCTGAGGGCTATGAAATGGCAGAAGGAAGCTGCAAGGAAGACAGCTGTTCTTGGAACCTGTCACCTTTGGGCAGTCAGCAACCATTGTTTTGACCTGTAGAATGGATATGGGCATCACCACAGCTCATGGAGGCACTGAAACAGCTCAAAGCTCAGCTTTTCTGTGCAGTGCTGCAGCTCCTGGGCACTACAGAGCACAATGGCTCAGCTCCACTGTGGCTTCATTTCTGCAGCCCCACTGCAAACCGCCTGAATGTCAAACACACACAACATGCCCCTGCTGAGGCCTGTTTTCCTGCAAGGTGCTCTTTCTGTTCTGGATACTGAGCAGTCACAGAAACTTGTTTAATCAGCAGAATATTCTTCTACTTCACACTGGCAGAAAAACACATCTCTTCAAATAAGTTTTCCTGAAAACTGACACTGGCCTTTCTCAAGGAGAGACTGGATTTGGGTTCATGTCTCCCAGGTCTCAGACAAACCTTCGTAACTGAGCTTCTGGCCATTTCAAAAACAGATGCTCTGCTGTACCTCTGCTTCCCCAGACACATGCATACCTATTAAAAAGTTTTGATTCCAACAAGTCAGCATTTTGCAAAGAAAAAAACTCTGATCAGAAAGACGCTCAGTTTCAAGAGACAGAATAGTACCCTTTGACATCCATCTCTGAAAATATTAGGCTAATTAAGTGCACTATCATCCCTCATGAAACTTCAAATGATTAAAGGGAATGGAAAAACTAGAACCTGGTTCAGCTTTCTGACATATCTCTCCAGACATTCTCTCTGGTCTCAAGATGTTCAACTTTATCTTCATCCATGCCTTTGAGTTAAGCCCTAGGATCAAGTACCATAACTTTGCATCCAACTCTTGTATTGTTAAGCCCATCCAGGAGGCAAACGTCATTTCAGTGTGAACCATCTGCTCTCTCTCATCTCCAGTTCCACAGTATTATGAGTCTTATTGATGGAATTTCATAGCATAGGCAATTAACACATACAATGTGTGTGCATTCAGTATTTACTTTAATCATACATACACATAGGCACACTGTTTAAAAAAATCATTGCAGAAACAGGAGGAGAGGAAATCAGAATACACAACATTTTTAAAGGGCATGGACTCAAGCAGTGTGAGACTGGATTACACAGAAGACTTTGAATTCATTACCTCTGTCAGTCTGTGCCGTGGCAGATGTGGAGAAGACAATGGAAACATTGCAAGCAGCATAAGGTCACTGCCTGCTCTAAACAGATGACCTGTGGCAACCACCTGACCTCCATGAAAACTGTGATTGACAGAAAAATAGAACTTAGAAAAAAATGAAAATTAAAAATAAAAAAGCCCCTCTCCTTTGAAGCACTATAGGAAGACCTGGGCCAAGCATAAACATCAGCCCAAACTTCCCAGAGAACTCAAGCAAACTGGACACCTTCAGATGTAGTAGCAGATGCATTACATGCTTTGTGAAGCCAGAGGGAAGGCAGAGCAATACATGCTTCTCACCAGCAGTGCCCAAAATGCTGGGTAAAGAGGCAAGCATTAAGGTTCAGTTTTAGATATTGTCCTACTTTTTCTTCTCACTGGTGACTACCTTAAATGCAAGTGTTCCCACACTCACCTAGCACTACATTAAGTTCATATCTTTCACCACAAACACTTTTTATTCCTTCATTTATTTTCATCCTCCCTGCTGGCAGGTGACACTTAAAATATACCAAGTTGATAAACCCATTTACTGCACATTTAGCTAACAGAAGTTTGCAAGCTCTTTGTACAGCTCTAAAGGAGACATGACCATATTTCTGCACTCACAGGAAAATACAGGATCTGTAATAAGTTGCCAACTGCTTCTATAGCTTCAACTGTCCCTTTCATTACCTGGGAGATTTAACTACCAGGCTTCTATAGTAAGTTATACTAACAGCATATCTTGCTGCTCCTCAATAGAGGAGCCTTCCCTCCCTTGCGTACCAGATTTCTAATTAAAGAGAATCAATTTTCTGCTTTGCTTAAAATGTGCATTTAGCATGCAACAGTCACATGAACATTGGCAACTGACTGAATAAATACACCAGTGTCTAATTCCCTCATCTCCTCAGATCCTCACTGTCTCCTGCAAGCAAGCAACACCTGCCCTGACTCCCCATGACTTACACAGCAATGCACAGCATCAGGCATCTCACAGGCTCGAGCCTTTTAAAGAGCTTAACATGGTTTTATCTAATGTGGTTATTGAGGAATGCTCTTTCCATTGAGAGAAGTTATTCCTCATAACAGCTTCATGTTGTTAATTAATGTTTTCTTTCCTCTGAGGGTCATCTCACATTCTTTTCTATTCATTCACATGAGAGAAGGAGCTGCAGTAGTTCTGAATGCCAAGGAAGACAAGATGTCTCTAGACCTGGGGTGGGTAAAAGACCCTGTGGGGATCTAAGAATGGAAAGGGCACATCCAGCACCAGTAGCAGAAAGATGTTGCAGCAAGAAAGTACATGTAGCTTTTCTACATAAGTCTGCACATTGGTGCAAATTATAGCCACATAAAACACATGCTCCTATGTGCAATCTAAGATCAGTCATCCAGCAAAGCAGATGACTTAATTTCAGGCACATTTAGAGGTGGCTGTATCTCAGGGAATGCAGCACGCCATGCCCACAAAATTAAGAGACATGGCAGGCTAGGGGGTCATGGTGCTTTGCTTATATTTTGGTTTGGGCTGTTGGGGATTTTTCTTAGAAACTATTGACAGAAGTTGCAGAAGAGAAGCAGGATCCTGTAACAGACTTTATAGAAGATTAGAAGGAAAGAACAATAGCTTAGGGAGAACAGAAGAACTGTTTTGTCTGATGCTCTGCCAAGCTTGTGTCAAATAACAAAACAGTGTCCTAAAAGAATTTGTTAATATGGCAACGAGTCTCTCCTGGACTGATGAAAGATAAGGCTATGTAAACATTTGTTAATCTATTTGAGCACCAGTTTCTGCTACTCAAGTTAAAGTTATAGATCTTGGCCATTGGAAGACCTGCTCATTTGCCAGTGAGCTGGCAGTAGTCCTTGGTGTGCTGTAAGTTCAGCCAAGCAACTTTCACATCTTTTCAGAGGACCAGCTCTTTCTAAAGTCACAAATAATTATTTCCATTAGTTTCAGCCTCCCAAACAAAGAAACGTTAAATTACTACTAGCTACCTACAGAAGTCAAGGTACATCTTACTAAGATCACACATTTTTTTCAGAAGAGCTCTCAACTTGTTCTGATCCCATGAAAACTCAAGCAAGCAATTAAACACATTCCTTTACTGAAGTCCCCTTTGTCCTATAAGTCATCCATCCACACTTACCCTCCAGGTATTTATGCTACTTTATGGCACTCTTAGCACAGTAGGTTAACACAGACTCTGGCCCAGAGAATTTATCCTCTTATTTTAGCCACGACACAATGAAGGGAGAGGGGGGAGAATAACTGGAAATATGAAAATGAAGCTATATTGTTATGAAAAGGAGTAAGGTCATGAATGGTAGAAGACTGGCAAAGAATTTGGAGGAGAATGCTGCTTTCCACAACATATTGTGATACTCTAGATTGAAAAGATGAACACAGTTTGGGTATGACACAGATGAGAAATAGGCAATTCACAATACTTAGCTAGATTACAGTGACTTGACTTTATGGATCAAAACAAAGAAAATCCTAGCTGTGGAGCTACACAGTTAAATCAGTGCCACGCAAAGATGCATTCTAAGTTTCCATGAACTGTCAAGAAAATGGATTAAATGCAACTTCAGAGTAGTGCCTAATGATGGGTTTTTACATGCAATTGCTTTCCATGATCTTCAACATATGGTTATTGAAAATCAGATTGCTTTGTTCCCTTCCTATGACACAAATTCATGATTGTTTGTTTTCCTTTCTCTTCTAGAGCAGAACTTTTAATGCAAAAAGTAATGAAAAAAAGAATCTTGCCATTAGCGTGTTACATGCTCCAAGCAGCAACTCCCTCCTCTCCTGCAAGCATCCCAGGGCAGCTTGTACTTATCTCAATCACCAGTGTACATATGCAGCTCAAAGCAAGGCTGTGAGGAGCTTGGCAGCATTTACCTTCACAGGCTTGCCACTCCCAGAATTTTGTTGCTGTCTGACCTGCATTACAGCACAAAAAAGAAGCAGCCGGAAATGCCTAATTTTGACTTAAGGGTCAGAAAGATGTGAAAATCACAAATTTGTATGGCTAAGGTGGAAACCAGAGCCTGACTGAGACACAGATCCTGTAAAATCATTTTGGAGAAATGGAGATTTTCTGTTCCTAGGCCAAGTTTCAGGTTAGGATTGGATACCAGACTGATGTTTGTATTCAGTCCCCTGACTGCAGCTCCTTTCCAGTGCAAGGAGAGACAAAAACACCCAGTACTACCATATTTAAGTAATCTTAGCAGAATTTGGGTCTTTAGTGTTTATAGCTTATGAAATAAAGCTAGAAACTGAAAAAGCTTTTTTATTATTATTCTTTCTTTTTTCCCCGCCACATTTCATTTTCTGATTTCACAGAACTGTTTCTTCTTTCACAGAGTACTCTGAGTTGGAAGAGACTCAGGACAAAGGTAATTATAGGATTTCAGTTCTTTCACTTGTAAACTTCCAGTGCTGTTGCATGACCTTCAAAACTCTAATAAACCAAAGAAATTGAATAAAGAGAACGGAATACAAAATTGCAGTCAGCATTTTACAGAACCACTCCTATCACAGGTCACTAAATGCTCTTAAAACTTTCCAAGAAAGTAGAGATGCTGGGAAAACATTAAGAAATAACAAACCTGGCCCCCAAATAAAAACAACAGTACTTGATTAAGATTAATCAGTGCAGATATCCCAATGTTTGTCATCTGCACATAAAAGAACAGGGAACTATAAAAGGGCTAGGAGGGGAATATGATAGGATGAAAAGAGGCATAAAACCAAGGAGCTCCTATCCTGAACTGTCCCTCTATGAAAAGAGAGAAAGTGCTTTAAGGCAGAAGTGTGTGTATGTGAATTCTTGCTACATCTGCTGCCGTGTGCAGACACTTGGGGATCTGCCATCAAAAATAAAATGAGCAGTTTGCCAACAACATACCAAACATTAGTGGTCTACATAGCTAAAAGGTTTTGCTCACAGCAGCGTTGCCAAATGACAGCAGGATTTTGTTCAAACACTTGCTTCACTTGCGCATTGCAGAACAACTGCCTGCAGAGCTATTGAAAATTAATCTGATAAATACGTCTGTTATAGGCATACAGCAAACCCACCAGGTTTCAGTCATTAGTATGTCACTACAGGGCCTTTAATCACACAATCACTTGTCAAAAAGTTACTGTGGGAAAAGTAGAAAGAAAATGCTATGGTTTCTTGCAACATAATACTAACCAACCCCAAAAAGGAGTAAAGACTTCCACAGTTACACTCAAAGTGTGTTAAAAAGGAAATTTCAAATCTAGAAGCTCATCAACTTCATTGTCTTGCTCTGGTTATCATTTTATAAGCCATGAACTCTTAGATTAAGTATGATCTGTTTGTTTCCACATGGTCAAGCTTTACTGGATCACTTGAAAACACTAAAATTGGAAAAGTAAAAATGCCTGGAGCTACTGCTAGCTTTAGAGGAACAAAATACCACCCCTTACCTATCCATGACTGTATCACAGCTCACGTGAAAGCAGATGAACTTTTCCATTAATGCATACAAAGCAGAAAAACAGGTGGCTTCTACAGTCAGCTAAACCACACTATAACCTTGTTAAATTTCTGATTAGGAGCATGATATGGTCAGAAGAGGGGGCAGAAGACCAGTATCCATGTGCAGTCTGTTCAATCATGAAATGTAAACGGTCTTCTGAAAACCACTAACAAAGAAAACTCAAGGCTGGCTCAGCCTACAGACAAGGTTCATTAGTCCACATCCAAACTAAAAGAACTTGGCAGGACAAACTAACAGCATCTTGCCCTTGTAATTTCTAAGACAGTTAGAAGTAAAATCTTTGCCATAAAGCAGTGTAAAATGATCCAAACAACTATTCTTTCCAACTACTGCTCAGACTAGTCAGTTGTCAAAAACTGAATCAAAAAAAATAAAATCAACAACAAAGCCCCTCCCAAGAAACTCAGCTGTAGGAGATACTCTTTCAGAATTACTGGAAAGTGTAGGAAGTGCTTGCTTATGTTATAACAACTTCTTTATCTTACCCAAACAAGGCTGCAACTGCCTGTCACATCTGAGTTTCAGCAGGTAAGATAACCTCTGATGAGTCAGCAAGCTTTGCTATCCTTGATGAAATTTAACTGTGGCTGGAGAAGTAAAGGATCAAAAAGTGAAAGTTAAAAGAAAAAAACCAACTTTGAAAGCTTGGAAACAAATAGCAGTGATATTTGACAGTTGCTTCACTGCTCTTAGACTGATTAGGTTGGATTTTTTGGACTGTGTTCTGAGGACCATTCTCTCCTGTCTCTGTTCATCTCTTCCAGACATCTGGATCTCTCAGGAAAATGACAATGCTTGTCTGTGCTGGAGTTGTATTCACGTGTGCCTGTGATGGCCCTATCAAGTCTCAGTCACTTCCCATGCTTTTGCCAAAACAGCAGCCACTTAGGCAGCACTGCTGAGGGACCTGCTGTTTGGTTCATCACTTTTCCCACCAAGCAATTCAGGAGAACATACACATGCTGCATGATTGGCCTCATGTTCCCATTGCATAGTCCATGCCAAAGGTGCTTCCGGACCAGATTAAAAATTAACATTGGAAAACCTTGATCCCTCCTGGCAAACCTCCCAGTTTATGTACTGGGCATAATGTTCTCTGGTATGGAGTATCTCCTCAGCCAGTTTGGGTCAGCTGTCCTGGCCATACTCTTCCACAGCTTTTTGTACACCTACTCAGCGCAGAGACTGAGACACTGAGAAATTCTTTACTTAGAGTAAGCACTGCTCAATGGCAACTAAAACATCAGTGATATTAGTGATAACATTGATCTTATCACTGATAAGATCAGTATTATCAACATCTTTCTCATTCTAAACACAAAACACAACTCTGTACCAGCTACTAAGAAAAAATGAACTCTAGCCCAGCTGAAACCAGGACAATGTCAAATTAAGTCACCTAAATTCCTGTTTCAAACAGGAATTCTGCATTGCTGAAAGGTTGCCCAGTCTCCCCAGACAGTAACAGAGCCGGACAAAGGGATGGTTGTCCTGTTGTCTCCGCCAGTCCACAGGGAAACTGCCAAGAATTCTAACCACAAAGTGACTCTGCCTCTTTTGAACAGTCAGCAGGGCTCATGGCATGGACCAGCCACTCTTAAGCTAAGGGGGGAAGTGACACCAGAACTTTCTATTTATCTGCATCTCCAGCAGTTCAGCAAAGCAACAGCTGACATATGAATATATCAGACAACTTGACCCCTGCTTTTTCAATACCTCAAGACTTCTACTTCCAGAAAACAGCACCAACTGGTATATCCATCATCACTTGGCTTATCACAACCCAAGAGGGGCAGACTAGGACTCTCTGGCAGTCTGGGCATAAGCCAGCCACAGCCCCCTTCATTTGCTTCTACAGTGCTTTTTTGCTTGCCAGCTGGGCCGGAGATCACATCTCAGCAAGATGAGAAGCCAGTTCGGTTCCTACTCTTCTTTCTGACACATGTTTTATTTTAGAAGACCTTCTCATTTCCCACTTCCCTATCCCAAGGATAGATTTGTGAATCTCTACCTCAAATTCCTTTTGCAAAAAAAAAAAAAAAAGTCCTTTTGGGTTTTCAGACCGCTTCCTAGAAGGGGTCCAACTCTTCTGTTTACAAGTTTACAGTGCTTAAATATAAATTTCAGCATAAATTTTCTCCTTGTCTTGGCTACTTTGTTTCCTTCTGGAGCCTGCCATCAATTACCTAAAAAGACTCCCAGCTTTACTGCATTTGCCAGGAATCTTCAGGTAAGGCAGCATGTAAAATCCAAGCCCACTTCTCCAAAACCTAGGAAGAAGAGCTTACCTAAGTTGATATGGGGGAGGGGAAGAGAAAATTGAAGTCAGGAGAATTGGAACATTGGAAAAATTGTTCTGAAAGGTTTCACATTTAAAAAAGCTAAATTTTTTTAGTGCAGCAGGCATCTCAAGCAATGCAATTCAGTTTCAAGGCATAGGATCAGCTGCAGCTTCTATAAAACAGTGCTGCCAAAAGTAATTCTCTAGTTACTTTTTCAATTTCCAAAGACTTTCTCCCTCTGCAATGGCAGGAACTGTTTGTGACACTAGAACAAAGTGTGTTGGTAAAATTTTTTTACATACAATGGGCTAAGTTATTGATGCTCTCAATAAAGTTCTTCTTTGAATACTTCTTTGATGAGATATTATCACCACCATCATTGTGTATAATGAGGCATATCCATTTGGCAGGTTTTCCTCTGGAAATTCAAATGTCTCCATTATTGTGCCATTGTAACATTGACTCTCTTATGTCTATTATGCCCATTTCTGGGCCTTGTGGATAAAATGCTCATTTACCCACCATCAAAATTAATCTTTTCTATTTTTACTATTACAGAAACCAACAAAGGAGAACAACTAACATGTTTCTAGCTTATTTGGCAATGCAAGACCATTTGCAATATCCAGGATGTTTGATAACATTTACAATTTTAAAAAAGTCACCCTTTTTTCTTAAACCTATTAAAGCAATATTTTCTATCTGGTATAATAAAATATTCCTCATTTTCCTCACTGTAGAAGTGGTAAAGTCCAGTTTCACTAAGAAATAACTGATGACTGCAGACTGCCCATAAAATTGTTATTACTCCCCCTGAAATAATATTTTACTTATGCTTTCAATGTATTACATCTCCATGAACAAGACACCTCTTACCAAGTTAGTGCAAACCATTCAATAAAATTTAGTTTGTGCCAGAAGGCAGACTGTTAACAGCTGTTGAATACAGGCTCTGCTGAAGATCATGTTACCTGTTGGGCAGTTGATTAAAGCCACAAATTATCTCATCTAGAAAGGGAAGTGTCTATATGCAAATAATACAAGTGTTTGCACAAGAAATACAGAATAATTGCTTCATCATTTCTATCATATGTTATGTATGTGTGTTCATGTACCTATCAATATGTATATTAAGAGTAATATAGGTTTACATTTTGCTAATACAAGCTTTGGCTCAACACCAGACAATGCTACTGACAGCAGAATAAGGCACAGTAAGAGTCCAAACTGGCAGTGGTAGGAGGTCAGATGTAGGAAGGTACTTTCTGTAAATGCTTCCTCCAACTTGTAGATCAATCATGAAGTTGCAATCCCACCTCCTGGAGGTGATCCTAGAACTCACCATACCACAAATTACGTGTCTCCAACATAGCACTGCTCAAGCCTGCTACAGAACCCCTTTGAACAGAGGATGGGGTAAGGGAGGATATGCTAAGTCTGACATGAAGTGGAATTTAAAAAAAAAGAGGTGTCTGGTCGCTTCTTTTCTGAGTTGTGCTACCCAATAAAATTAGATGTGATATTTGAGGTATTTTGTTCCATTGATACCTTTCAAGAGTGGATTTTCCAAGGAAAGGGTTCATAACTTAATTTACTTAAGCAGAACCTGCCTCCCAGAAAGGACTAATATGTACTATTTAGTCTACTTTGGCAAGTCGTTAAGTATTTTCTAACCAATGTCTTCTGTTCCTAACAAGTGACTAAAGGGCTCTCAGTCTGCCAGAGGAATGTACACACACAAAGGCACGGCTGCTCCTCCACTAGGATTTAAAGGTTCTAAAAACTGAACTGTAACACAGCCTGAAAAAACCAGAACAGTTTCCAGTGCTAGATTACTCATATCATCAGCTTCCAGTCAGAAATTTAGAAAACTGATTTTGCAGTTGTAGCATTAAGTATCATCTCCAGCCATCAGTAAAACAAGATGAAACAAAAATGCAAATTGTAGGAGCCTTTTCCAGCAGATAAACTCCTTGCTAGCTTTCTCCTGCCTCCTGCTAAGTCAGCCTTCTATCTAGAGGAAAGACCTTTGTGATTTTTTTTCCTGCTTTAGTATTATGCTGGAAACAATGGTCTTTTTGTTCTATGGCAAGACTACAGGAGCCGAAGCTCCGTGCACAATTGTGTGATCATCGCGCGGCCCTGTGTCCCAACCTTTCCGAAACATGGCAGGCACAAAGCTATCCAGCTGACTAATGAGAAGATCCAAGGGAAACAATGAACAAAATTGTCACTTCCAACAATGCAGAAGGCCACTTCAGTATTCCCACAACCTCTTGCCAATTTCTCTTTCCTTGTGCGATTTCCTACATCAAATAACTACTGTCAGTTTTGACCGTTTAAATGATTAATTATTCTGACCATAAATATTCTTAAGAGAAATGAGAACAGTGACCTAGACCTGGAACATTTATTTGCCATAATAATCACGACTTTGTGTCCCTTAACGTGAAGGAGGGTCTGAGACACTGAGCAGTTTATTCCCTAGGCCCCAAAACCCAGATGCTGCTCTGCTTGGCATCTCTGAGGTAGGTCCCATATACAAAAGCCCAGCTCCAGATCAGAGTAGTAGTCCCCAAGGAGGATGCCTGTGTAACAAAACTACTCTATAAGCCAGGGCAGAAGTATCATTCCAGAAACAGAGACAGTTTTCTGGAAGTGTTTTTGCCTGGTTACAATACAACCAGAGCCTTCTGGGTACACAGCAGTAGTGGCTGTGCAGACTTTCAACTGGTTTGCAGCTGTGCCTCTTGTCTGCAGCATCAAAGGATTTCAGTTCGCTGATTTCAGTTCACTGTCTCACCCCGTCACAATAGCAGATATAATGGTTATGTGCTGTGCTTGTATTTTGTGTTTGCAGTGGGTCAGACACACACAAGCAAGCTGGAAATTTTCACTGTGTTCATTCATAAGAGCAAACTGTTCCACTTGGAAAACAGTAAAGGGAGAGCCAGATGATATCCACCCTTAGACAACGTTTCACTACCTCTGCAATTCTGCAGCTAACTGAGCAAATGTAGCAGCAGGGCTGCAAAGTGCTGCTGGGAGCCTGTTGGAGTTGCTCTTTCTGTAAAGAAGCCCCTTGCAACTCTGAACTCCTCCCCTTGGTGGGCAAATCCATCCTCAAGGAAGCTCACCCCTGAACCTGTCACTATGGTTTGAGCCTGTTCTATATTTCCACACCCCTGTGTTTTGNGGGAGCCCTACTCCTCCACTTTGCAAAAGTAACCTGAATGCCACACTTAGTGGTAAAACCTCACCACAATTACAAGCCTTGGCCAAGAAGTGCATCAGTTGCTTAGAGATAATTCCATGATTTAGTCATGGTCTGTTTTTCACAGCTACCAATCGTGCTAAACCCTGCATATTCCATTCAGCAAAGCCATACAGATTAAATGGCCAATGAGAAACCCAAATATACTATGAAAAGAAGTGGCTTGCTTCAACTCACACTGCTCTAACTTGATGGCTCAGGTCCTTGGGTTCCAAAGTAGTCTCTAAATCAAATGCTGGGGAAGAGAAGATTCATCCTAAAATGGGTACAGCTCTTACCCAACCTCAGCCTTTGAACTCCTCGCTGTATTCATTGTTTCTGGGGGGCTGAGGGTGGTGGGTGTGTCTCTTCCCTCATTCTTGGGGGGAAAAAAGAAAAATAAAAGGAACCAGCTAGGATTTCAGTATTTTCTTTGCGACTCATTTCTTTCCATTGCAGTACTGCAAGACACTGCCCTGCAAGACACTGGCAGAATTTTTTGAGGTAAAAAAGCCCATTCCATATTCAGGAGCAGTTCCTTAATTTTATTCAGATTATAATAAAATGATAGAGGGTGTTCTGCTATGCATCTACTCCACTAAAAGTAGACTTTGACCTACCTGGCAAAACTAACAAACAACAAACAGAAAAAAACACCCAAATATTGTTAAAGAAAAAAAAAAATCACTTATTCCAAGTTATTCTAGAATACTACATAATATATTTTAATGTGCTAGAATAATAGATATTATGATAATATAGTGATATATGAGGATGATAAGGAAATTTTAAAATACTTTGGTTTTGAAATTTAACATCCAGTTATTCTCCAGAGCCCCATCCAACCTGACCTTTAATGTTTCCAGGGATGGGGCATCCACCACCTCTCTGGGCAACCTATGACAGTGTTTCACCAGCCTCACAGTAAACAACTTCTTTCTTCTATCTAGTCTAAATCTACCCACCTTTAGTTTGAAACCACCACCCCTTGTCCTAACACAACAGGCCCTTCTAAAAAGTCTCTTCCCATCAGAGAGAAGATGTATGTGTGGATATAGAGATGGATGTGACAGGAAGCAGCAGGCAGCCACATGAACTGAATCTGAGTCTAAGGATGCCAGTTTGCAGAGTCCTTCACCCACCACACAGGTATCAGACATCTTTACTTTATGTCAGCGTTCTAACCAAGCCTAAACACAGCACATAACTGTTGGAGTTGGCAGTGGAAGCTGCAGTGTCCTCCTGGACAAGGACTGTTATGTGTGTTTAACTGCTGCCTGCTAAAGAAAAAAATTAGATTCCTTGTTTCTTCCTGTGTAAGTAAAATGTTAACCTGTCAAAAAAAACTAAGAAGGCTTCCCAATTTCACCAAAACTTCGTGTTCCACACTCACATGCGAGGATGACAGAAAGGTTTACTAAAACCCAAAAGTTGTAGGGTTAGAGAAGGAACAGATGGAACAAATGGAGTACATTAAACATGACCTTTCACTTCAGGGTCTTCTCCCCATCTGACTACCCCTGGGTACAAACAGTAGTCATTTTATTAGGCTGCGACTGCTAGAGATGTGCTGCAAAGTATTTGTAATGCTTGTGATGTTAGCCTGCACTGATGCAGGGGATACACTGCCATCCTCCAAATAGCATAAAGCAGTTCTGACAATTCATGACATACTTTTAATTGTACTATCAAATCACAAGGGTTTCTCTCAGGCTCATCAGCCTAAAATTTAGTGGTTTAACTGTTCTGCATTGGATCCCTGAGCACACCAGCTGTAGCACTCACCACTGCAGTCTAATAGACAAAGCAATAGAAGGGAGTTGGCAGGCAAAAACAAAAATGTGATTTTTATGGGCTAGCATATACCCACAAAAACAGTGGTGGAACACAAGCCCAATCAATATAGGACCATAGGGACCCCTGTTTATGTAACGTGAAGCCAGAACACATTAAACTCTTAAGTTCTTTCCAGTGTTAGAGGTTTGCAGCATGCTTTGTACAGACTTTGGAACAGTATCTCATTTACTTTGCCAGCAAAAACATTACAGATGGAACTGTCAGATCTTCTTGTTTAGTGGCGCCTGCTTTTCTAACACGTGACTTTTTTAAATAACAACTGTCACTCATCAGATAAGCTCAATGTGTTTTCCAGCACCTGCAAAAATGCTTTGAGGACAAAGAATAGATTTCAACAACTGACAAACTACAAACTGCCCTTCTAGGCTGTTTTAAACTTCATGCTTCTCACTACTACAATTCTGGTTTATTGTGTATTTGTAGGATTTGCCACTGCAAGGATCTGTTGTAGATTTGCCGATTACTTGCACATATTTTGCTATTTCTTCAGTTTTTCACAGTTAAGCAAACAGTGGGCATATAGGTAAGATCACCCTAGAGATAAATTTGGTGTGTATATCATGTAAAAATGGCTAACAGCAAGCTTAAGATGCCTTCCCTACAAGTCTCATTCATAATTTATTTTTTCATACCGATCAGGATTCAGAGAAGGCTTAAGGTACTTTCAGTCATGTCAGTGGGAATAGAGGAAAGCCAGCACAAGGTGTATTTGAAAGGCAGCCTTGGAAGCAGGACAACATGAATTTTCACTTGGATCAAATCCCAAAACCAGATGCTGAAAATGAGTTCAGAGTTCAAACTCAGAGTCTGGCTCCTTCTACTTTTCTCACTTGTCCTTAGGAGAGATGACTAAAAATCATTACTGTAGAGTATTACATAAAGCAGTCTTTTTGTTTAAATACAATGGTATTATAGAACAAGCAAAGAAACAAGCAACAAAAACCAAACTCCAAAGAAAATAATTTCATAAAAAATAGCACTTTATGATTTCATAATAAAGGAACCAAGAAAGAATGCTGCAGCCATACATGCAGAGAAAGAGTTAATAAACACAGCACAACCAAGTTTTTGGGGGTCTCCCAAAATTGCCTGGGAAGTTGCAGAAAATCACTGCTACCAAATAAAATCAGCGAACAATTAATTTTAGACCATAAACTTTCCATTACAAAAACATCAGTAACAAATGCTATAAAAAAAATCCCTCTCAAAAAAACTTAGCAAAGCTGTAACTAATCAGAATACCAGGAAGGAAAAAAGCAAACTTGGAAGACTGACACTGGCACAACCCTTGCTGATAAAAAGGAAGAAGCAGGAAGCAGACAGCTCATGCGATATGGCTTAAGCCATACATGTGCAAAGACTTAAAGATCTACAAGCAGAAATGTTAGTATGAGGAAGATATATCACACAACATCACACAAGCAAAATAGGAGCATTTATAGAACAGCTTGGTCATGACAAGTATTTTGGGGGTTTTGTGATTTAGCTGTTTGTTTCTGCGGAAGGCTTTTTTTTTTGCTAATTTTGGCTAGTTGAACTACAAGAAACTATTTCACAGTTCTTGCTTCACTACAGGTGCAGAATCAAGATGGGAAATTGTATTTTTCTTGTAAACCTAGAAGCATTTAAAGAACGCCATTAAAAAAGGTAAGTATTACAAGGTAATTCCTTTAAAAAGCTTTTCTAATGCCAAGCTGCACTGACTGCCCATACTAAATTTAGGGAGGGATATTAAAAAATGATGTTACTTGCTCAGGCATTTCAGTCTCTCCATGTTCAGTCTAGACTTTGATGCATTAGGAAAAAAAATACCATTTGCCAAAACCCCCAGTGGCATTTGCTATAACCATTATTAGAAGCAGCTAAAGCAAATTAAATACTATCTATTTCCATTGAAACAGGTAGCATTTAGCAACACAGACTTGAAATTTACTCAACAAATGTAGTTTTAATACATCTATTCTAACTCCAGTATTGAAAGAAAACTGTATCAACGTGTTTCTGTAACAGAGATAATGATTTAATAGGAAGCAACTGCTGACAGGGTTCATTAGATGCTTACATCTAATTAACTACACACACTAGTCAACACTTTGCTCAAGCACTCAGTATTAATCTGAGTTTCTGGCTAATAAGGTCCTATATGCATATATATCCACATTTATATAAACATGTGGTGTTACATGTGATACTGTCAGTCTCCTTTAAGAGAAGAGTTAAAGTTTGTCAGTTCACTCCATGTTTCTTGCAGATGTGTTTGAATAAGTGGTTTCTATCATATTTTTGGGGGCAGCTTTTTTCCTAGGGGTTGTTGTTTTTTTTTTTTAAGGCTCTTCATTCCATCAAGATGATGCTGTTCTGTGGAAAATACGTATGACAACCTAAACAGAAAGAGATTGATCTCCCATCTTTACTACAGCAAAAAGGCAGCAACAGCCTAATCACAAATCGCCTGTTACTCAGCCTGAATGATGGTTTTCTATTCTAATCTTTAACCAGGAACATCAAGTATTTGTTTTCTTACAATACTGCATTGCATGAACTCTTAGAGCATCTTTGCTTCCCCTGAGGTTAAATGTAGCATGTACCTGGTTAGCAAAAGATAGTCAGAGGAGAGAGAGTCCCATAAGACTTCCATTTCAAGAAACTCAATTCAAGAATTAAAATTCAATAATTTTAAATGTAGAACTATGTAATGGAAGTTGGAAAGTTTCAGTAACCCACCAAGCATTTCCTGAAGGCCCAAAACACTGAAGTTTTATCAGTTATGAGATCTGTCAGATCTAAAATATTCATGAAGATATTCACTGTGGTTTGACAGTGTGGCAAAGTGAATGATTGCATGTCCAAGAAGGCACTACAGCAGTTGCTCTGGCAAGTCCTAAGGTCCTACAAGTATTACTCACAATGCAATGGGAAGGTGGATGCTCTTAGGCATCACTAGATTTAGTGCCCATTTTGCAGTAAGGGTGCAAACACAGGACAAGGACACAGAAGAGGAAGGAAGGACAGCACAAACCTATTCCTTTAGTTGCACAAAAGGCAGGAGAGGTGGTGAAAATGGGAAAAACACCTGAAGCTGTGGCTGAAATCTGTCAGCCAAGAGGCTCAGAGTGTTTGTCCTGGTTATCTTCCTGAGGATTGGAGTAGGAATTACCCACGAATATTGGCTGGCTCCTGCAACTGTCTTCCTTAAAGAACACCAGATTTCGAACATGTTCCCGTGCCAAAGCTTCTCTGATAAAAGTAGGGGTTTCAGGGTGGGCTTTATGTGTGAGTTTTTGGTTGTTTGGATTGTGTTTTTTCAGGGAGAGGGGGACTTTTTTTGTTTGTTTTTAAACAAATAGTTTAGTAGGTTTGGTGGGGGTTTTGTTGTTGTTGTGAGTCTTGGAAGACAGACCTATAGTGAGAAAGTAAAGTAAGGAGTCTTAGGGTCAAGTCTAGATAATACTTCATTAAAAAATACTAAGAAAGCCCCATTATTTTGTGAGAAAGCAGAAATTAAAGTGTATGCAAGCTGTGCTTACAGCACATATTTCTGTGAGTATGAACAAAGACTAACATCCTATGACGGGTTTTCAATTTTCATCCTCTTTCCTGTGTGAAAGGCAGTAGCAAAGTTGTCCTTTAGGTACAGAGATAATTCTTGAGGTACAGGTATGTTTTCATATATGCAAATAATAGATTTTTCACCTATGGAAAAAGATACATGTAATACTCAACTTTTACTTCATTAGTTTTTCTTTCCTTTCTCCTCTTCTCATAGCAATCAGTTCCTGACTGCTTTCACTAGGTCAAAAGAAGACAGGCAGATATGTTCACGATCTGACTACCAGATAATTAACTCAGTGGAATGTTTGGTTTTGGTTTTTTTCCTTTATAAATGGTTTGAGAACCACTGAATCATGGATACCTGGGTTACCCTGTTCTGTGTCAGAAGGACAGAAAACTGTCTTTTCAACATGTGTGTTTACATGACACATTGGCAAGTCAGAGATGCTCTAATTCCTCTCCCCTCCCTTTTTGGTCTCAATGTCTTGGCCACTGCCTGATAAAAAACATATGAAAGAAGCAATGCAACAACAAAAACTTTTCACATTCCAAGCATTAACATCACATATGCTGAG
This sequence comes from Drymodes brunneopygia, assembly GCA_013400955.1. Taxonomy (NCBI): domain Eukaryota; kingdom Metazoa; phylum Chordata; class Aves; order Passeriformes; family Petroicidae; genus Drymodes; species Drymodes brunneopygia. The sequence goes on along the minus strand of VZTZ01021762.1, from coordinate 371,628 downwards.
CACCAGACTCAATTATAGTTTTAAAATTCATTACAGATGTAGCTTAAACCAAATGGGTGCAAGATGTACAGTCAGATATGAATTTACAGACAAGTGTTAGGAAATAGCTGGCAGAGGACAGGCAGTGTTGTTTGCATTTTGCCAGCCCAAATCTTCTCCCCTTTCCCTTCACCTCTCTCTCCCTTTAGGAGTTTTGGCAGCTGTGTCTCAATCTCTTTAAATTACTCTTCTAATTGGGTGTTTCTACGGAAACAGACTGGAAGACACAATACCTCTCCATTAAAGAACTATAAAACAAGAGGTGTACCACGAGAAAACAAAAAGGATAAAGAAGAATAATATAATGGAAAAAGTTCTTACCAACAAAGAGGAACTGTACAGCCTTTGAACAGTTTAACAGCACAAGGCAAACCAGGACCACACTGATGCTGCCAAGTTACCACATAACCACCCGTGACTGTGCAAGGATGGCTTTTGGCTGAAACATTGTGCTGTTTTTCACATAAAATCTCTCCAGGCCTCAAGTGCCTGTGCCAGTGGCCTGATACAGTCTGTGTCTGAGCATATTTCTCTATAACCCAAGATAACATTCTCTTGCAACTTCATCCTCTGCAGCTACATACTCTGACAGCCAGTGCATTGAGCGTGATCCTAGAAGGGAGATTTCCTGATACAGCAGAGCATTCCAAGGGGAAGAGCAGAGAATGCCAGTGTAACCTAGACTGTGCACCATTCCTTAATAAGATAGCAGAGATTAGCTTTGATTGGTGTTTTTTGGATACTCATGTGGGTTTTGCAAATTGTCAGGAAAGCTTTACGGAATTCAGCCCTCAACCAGAACTGGCTGAGTGCACTCTGGTGACGACCACCAAGAAGCTGCAACACCACACTGAGAAAACAGGAGGTGCTGATACCCAACTAGGGAGTAAAAGGTAAAAGATGGAGCAAGGTGTGCTCCATCCCATGCCTGCCTCCTGCAGGGGCAAGACCTGGCATTGTTCAATCTCTTAAGGAATGCAGAGAGTTGACCCCGGCTGTGTGCCAGGTGCTCACTAAAGCCACTCTTATCCCTTGTCCTTAACTGGCCAAGGGAGAGAAAATCTCATGAAAGACTCATGAGTTGAGATAAGGGCAAGGAGAGCTCACTCACCAACCACTGTCATGGGCAAACAGACTTGACTTGGAGAAATTAGCTTAATTAATTACCAATCGGATTAGGATAATGCAAAATAAAACCAAGCCTTAAAAAACACCTTCCTCCCAAGCCCTCTTTTTCTTGGGCTCAACTTCACTCCTGATTTTTCTATTTCCAGCTTTCCAGCAGCACAGGGGGATGAGGAATGGGTGTTTCAGTCATTTCATCATACACTGTCTCTGTCACTGCTTTCTCCTCAAGAGGAGGAGCCCTCACACTCCCCCTCTGCTTCACTGTGGGCTCCCTTCCATGGGAAACATCCTCCACAAGCTTTTGGAACACCATCTCCCTTTCCTTTACTGGAGTCTGCACAGCTGCTTCTCTCCCATCTTCTCATTCCTGTCTGCTGGCTGATGTTGTGTTGTAACTTTTTCCCCTTTGTAAATATGTTATCCCAGAGGGGTTCCAGTGTCACCGATGTGCTCAGCCTTGGCCAGTGGTGGGTCTGTCCTAAATCCAGGCATTGGCTCTGTCAGACATGGCAGAAACTTCTGGCAGTTCTCAAAGAAGCCACCCAAAAAGCCACTGGCTACCAAAACCTGGCCACACAAACCCAATACATAGAGTAATCACTTCACAGAATTTATACTTAATTTAGTTTTATGTCCTGTCATTGATATTGAAAATAAGTCCATAACAAAGCCCTACATCTCAGCAATGTCAGGTCACTGGGTTATTACCTTATAATGCATAGCAGGAAGAAGGACCATGTGGGGAAAAAAAAAACAGGTCAGAAACATAACGCAAACTTAAAAATTCAAGAGGAGTGAGGGGGGAGAAGGGGACTTGATACTTCTTTATTCAGGAAGTCTGTTTTGCTGAAATTTTTAGGATGAGGTTAGGAGGTCTCACCTAAAAACAGGTCTGTTTTCAAGCCCTGGTCACAAACCTTGGTAATGGTTTTTATTTGTTTGTTTTTACAATTAGTCTGCAAATATTCTTCTCTGCTTTTAGTGACACTGAAGACACTAACACTTGGTAAAAATTCCTTCCAAACTGTAAAATGCAGTTCTCATAAATGCACATTTATTTCCTATAACTAAGTTTATTTACATCTTTCCTCCAAGTTGTTGACTAACTTTTGAAAAAGTGCTGCTAGAAATATAGGGCATCACCAGCAGCTGCTACTCAGCTGTGTGAGGCAAAAGAACCCTGTAACTGCACTGGAGTAACAAAGCCGAATCTGTCATTGTATTTTGGGAGGGTTAATGAAGAATTACATTTGTATTCCCAAGCAAGTTAGTAATTTATGGTATCTTCTTAAAAAGGAACCTATTCATTTCCAGCAATCAACAAATAAAGATAGAATGTATTAAATCCTTGACATTAACAAGTGGTGCTTAGGACTAATCAGAGATTTTTAACCTCGAAGAATAAATCTGAAATCCAGTGGTAGTTTTATGTTATCATAGCAGCAAGGAGTAAAACAATGAAGTACTTTTGTTCAAGATCATGTTTCAGGTTGGTTTTTGGTCGAAAATCTTGTTAGGAAGCTACATTGAAGACTGCTGTACTTATCAGCCTACTGGTTTTTAAACAATATAGTAGTTAACCTAATCTGATCTCTCTGTTGCCAGGGCCTAAGAGCTGAAACAGAGGTCAGGGCAGACAACAATAAGTCATGAAGGAAATAAAACATGAAATAAGGTGGCCAGCTGCCAACTGTGCCTTAGCATGAAAAGCTTATTCTTCACCCCCACGCTGCTCCACCTTTCCCAAATAATTCCCTTAAAGAAGACAGTGAAATTGGACATATGATCAGAATTGATAAGCCACCCCATAATTACAATGCTGCCCTGACCAGTTTCTTCTAAAATATAACCTACACCTCCCTTCCATCCCCATAAAGCTTCTCTACCACAATCAAAAATATAGCAACAGGGGTATTTGGTGTTTTTTCTGGGATCACCCTACTTAGATGAACACCAGTGTGTGTCCCTGAAGGGACACTTTTCCTTGTCTGCCTGATATGTGACAATACAAAATATTGTCAACAGTTGCCCTGGCAGCAGAAAGCAGCATCCTCTAGATGCATCTAGCGAGCAGAAAACCCACATGAGAGGTATGTGACCCCAAGAACATGGGAAAGAACAAAAATATTTTTTTAATCTCCTTTTGAAGCACATATGAGCATAAATCCATGCATAAACAAAAGTATGTATAAGAACACTAATCTGCTACCTCAGCCCTTCAGCCACTCTTGACTTGGGAGAGGCTTACTTATATGGCCTTTTGATGAAGAAATGCAGAGAGTAGTTTGGGGAACAAAAATAACCTAAGTGATCTTCTACAGAGGCCTGTATACTCACCAATAATGGTAGGAAAAAAGAATCACCCAATTTCAAGACAGAGAGAACTTTCAAAATTAGGAAAGGCTTCTTTTATTCCACAACTAAGTACATTATGTGTGACCAGACAAGTTCATCTGTTATGACAGTGCTATGAGGAGCCCTTATTTTCATCAGTCTTGATCACTCGTTCTAATTTCCCCAGTGTACTGAGAACTCAAGTTCCTAACATCTGGAGTTCTTGTTTTCATACTGCAATCTATTTGGTAAGAAAAAAGCTGAAAACAAAACCCCAAATAAGATATGCAATTCTTAAAGTTATCATATTATTCCTTTAAGTCTGATAATATTCTCCCTCTATGCTCAGGAAAACCAGTGGCAGAAAAAAAAAAAAGAGTGTATCAAGGCAAAATTTTCTGGTTCTCATTAACATGACGAAAACCACCTGGAATTTCAATAGAATTAAGAAAAATATCCATTTCCTTTAAACAGATATGAAAAAAACATGTTACTTGAGAAGAGGAGACTGATGAACACTGATTCCTTACTTGAAATGACTTTTAACAGCCTGTAAGCTTGCTGCTGAGCAGGGCAACATGATTTCATGAAGCTTTATGCAGTCTCACAAAGATGAGAGAAACAACAGGAGCACACAATGCTCAGAGCACACACAAAGTGGAGCCTTCGGACTCCCACTCAGGCAGAGGGCCAAAGTCATACCTAGATACAACACTGACTAGGCTACTGATTTACTGCAAAGTCAACTGGGTTCACTGTCTAGAAAAACGAATGTTTGCATGCACGTTCCAGAAAATATGAGCTATTTCCAATGTAGAAAACAGTTCCCATATTATCCAAGTCTCATTTACACACAATAGAAGTAATTTTTGCTGCCCCCATGCTGGACAGCTGCAGTATATCATTGCCATTTTCCATCTCAACCCTAGACAGAAAGCAGAAATACTTCTGGTGCACTCTCTGTTACAATTATTTTTAAAGGAGAGAAAAGAAAATTACCTACATAATAAATTAGTGCTGCACGTTACTCAGCAGCACACTGGAACAAAGGAGAGGAAATTGAAGAATCATGCTCCTTCCAACACTGCTGCAAAATGTTACCTGTGATAACACTCTTTCCATGTGCACCTCCTGCTGTTCCTGCCCAAAACAATATGCAAAGTGGGGCAGTTTTCAATTCCATAATTTTGAAGGAGATCTATAGCTACATGCAAACTGACCCTATTTCCCTGCTTGCAAAATTTGCAGTTACGTACTTTATATTTTCTTGTGACATCTCTGCACATCTTCTCACTTCCTTGGGAAAAAAATGAATGGGGGGACAAGCAACAGAAAGGAAAAAGTTCAATTTGTACAGGCCACTTCTCATTAAGCCAACAATAGGCAGCTCCTTGGACAATGCCAGATCTGGAACAGGATTTGAGATCACTTGGTGCATCTTCACAATATTCCCAAAGAAGTCATTAATTCTGGTCTATTGTTTACGACACAGTTAATATTCTTAGACATCTAGCAACAGGTGAGACAATTTTAGCAAATATTTAATAAACAAGTTAACAGAAATTAAATAATACATGCAAATTTTAAACACTGAACTTTACAGTTTATTGGAGGTTGTTTGATTCAAGGTCTACCAAATCATCAGAGCTGCTTTTAAACTGCCACAGAGTTTGACAGGCCCTGCCTTGCCAAGTGCCAGAAGTCATTTGCTTACAACTCTTGTGCACTGAGATGTATTTTATTAATACAAAGGAATTGAAGAGTATTAGACATGCTACACAGTATGTTTATTTGTTCCTAAAATGCATCCCTGACATACTGTGAGCATTCCAAGCCCTATTTAATTATTATTCAGAGCAGTGTGATAATCCAGCCTGGCAAAGATCAGGAGAATTCAGGCTTTATAGTAAGGTGTGGCTATTGCTCAGGCAATGCAAATGGAGAGAATTAAATACCACGTATCACCAACTCAGATTTCAGGTCAGATATGTAGCACTCCATTTCTCTTACACCAGTGGATGTAATTAACTAATAACAAACTTTTAAGTAAGTTTTTTTATCACATGAAATTGCAGCTGAAGTGGGATTAAAAAAATAATAAAATCTCACTGCAATTGTTCCATGGGTTTACACTGCCTGTAAGTATTGTGGACACATCAAACCAGACAGAGAGCACCTTCCATGGACCCGTTTTCCCATCACTACAAGTAAAGGCATATCCCCACTGAGATACAGCAACCTACACTCCTCAAACCACACACCTGAGCAATCCTGGATACATGCAAGAAGAACTTATACACAGTTCTACTCAGCATTTAGTACTTGCCTCTGGATAAAAGAATCCTTTGCTCTCCTAAACTGTATAGGAATTGTTTTTCACATTTTGATAATATCAAGAACAGAACGGTAAAAAAAACCAAAGTATTGGTGAAGAAGTAAACAAAACCCATTATTATGTGCCTACGCCTGCAGGATTTCTATCAATTTCTTTACTTTTCATTATTTCCTTGCACTGCTGACCTTTTGATTCCTTCTTTTCTGGCCAGCCTGTGACAGTTTAAGCCATACACTTATCCCACTCTTCTGTTAAGCCAAAAGGACAAATTAGTACTTCACCACAGTAGGGAGAAGAGACAACAAAACAAAAATCCCTGTACATAAGCAGGTTAAGGAGAATCTGCCATTTAAAAATTAATTCCCACTTTCATATAAATTTTCCTCGTTGATGGTAAAACTCACCCACAAGAATGGGTGAACAGTTGGGTAGTTATTTCATCTTGAGCTCCTGTAGGCACAGCCAGTGGTGCTGGCAATGCTACAACGTTTACTCAATATGGGGTTGTTTGGTGGTATCCAATAATTATTAGCTTTACAAAAAGAAAACAAAGCTTATCACCAGGGGACAACACACCAAAGCCTTAGATAGGCCCCAAATGATCACTGAACTCCCACAGTTTACCTTAAATCACAACAAAATTGCCTTGATTTTACTAGGATTTTTACAGGAGGGGTTGTTCCTGTAGTCAAAACAGGCACTAAGGTTGGACAGGGCTTAACCAGCAGCATCCCTGGAGGAAAGGTTGTGAGAACAGTTGCAGCTGCATTTCTGTCCAAAGCGAAATACCAAGCTTAAAGCTCATATAAATAATTGATGGAAGTGGGTGGAGGGATTTCCTATTAGAGAATTTTACAGAGAACAAGAGTTGCTTATTTGCTTAAAACAATTGCGTCTTTAAAGCCTGCAATTATTGTGTGTGCACGTAGAACAGTGTCATTTCAGCCCTCTAAGCAACTTTGAATGACTCAGCCTGGTACCTTATGCAACAATCTGTTGCCTAACATCTGAAAGGACTGTGTGCTTTCCAAGAGAAAGAAAAATGGCTGGGCAGGGTAGGGATGAACAGACTCCTTCATTTTTCCATAAGACGCTGAAGAGCAACGTAAAGCACGTGGTGCCCTATCAAATCAAATTTCTTATTTTTCCAGTAAGGAAGGTGTCCATTCATCTGATGTAACAGTAGATATAAACCAGCAGCTGCCACACTCCAAGTGATTCCTCTAAGCCTTGCATAGGCAGCAGTATCTTTTGTTCACTCCTTATTAACATTTATTTCTGCATTCTGAAAATGTCATAATATTTTAGAAGCCAATTGACTCTGACTGATGGCATCACGCATTTTAATTGCTGAATTTCTATTTATCTCATGCTTCATCTTTACTTACATGGAGCATATCAATTACTCATCTTAAGCCAGCTACAGAATTTAAGATCAGAACTCTCAAGGGTCCATACCAAGATCAGTACCGTTCAGTGTCTTAACTAAGGACTTGGATGATGGGAGTGGGTCTGCCTTATGGTAGTGCTGGTCAAGGGCCAACTCAAGCCAAATTTGGAAGAATAGAATATCTGTACTTGGTAGGCAAATATGACTATAATTCTGTCACCTTTCTCCATAAATACTGGACGCCCCAGGGCCTGTTGAGCTTGAAAATGATGCCCAGTGTATGGTAAGACTCTGCTGAGAAACTCAGTGAATCTGCACCTGCTCACAAAGCTCTCTGGCAGTACAGGTCCCTGGAAAAGTGACACTCCATCTACACTAGAGCCAACAAAGGAAAGTGACATGGGACAAGTCAACCTGGAAGGAGAGCTCTCAGTTTGAAAAGGCACAAAAAATGAGACAGCAAGAGAACTACTTAAAGACAGTAAAAGGAGCAGGAGGGCTGGCTCAGTTTCAGAAGTGCTTAAACTCAGGAAGTTATCCCACATGAGGAGTACCCTGGAGGGAAGGAAGTCTCTGAGAAAGGACCACATGTTGGGGAAGATGNTTGCTCTTAGCTCTGTTCTTTTTACACTCCTCACTCTTAACTCTTAGACCCGCTCTCCTAGCTTTACACACTTCACTCTTAACTCTTAGCCCTGCTATCTTAACTCTTTCTTAGCTTTTAGCTCTTAGCTCTCTCCTCTTGCCACTTCACTGACTTCTTCTACACTCTCTCCCCCTCACGCTTATTTTCTCACTTCTCTGACCTGCTCTGGGCTGCGTCTGGCAGCCCCTGGCAGGTCCTCTGCACATACGCCCCTTTACAATAAACCTCATGTTTTAAGACCTAACTTCAGAGATCTCTCGTCTTCGTCCCAGCCATCCGGAACTGAACCGAACCTGATCCTACACCACAGATTTCCTTGAAAGATGACATCTAGCCATCTGCTTGGAATAGAGAAGGGTGCTGTTAAGAAATAAGGAAACATCAAAGGAGAAAACACTGGTCTAAAAGCACAAGAACAAGATAGAAACTGCCAAAAATCAAGTTTAACTAGACACTGAAAGGTTAAAACATCTAGTAAGAAGTTCTTCAGCTGTACTAAAAAAGAAAAAAAATATCACAGATAAGTAGTAGAGGCATTACCCAGAAATAAATGTAGGTGAAGATCATTTGGGAACAGCCTGATAAGTAAGATAAAACAATAAGAGAAGAGTTTTTAACTACAGAGTGTTGCTGAAGAACAAATAGGCATTTTGGTCTAGAACAATTTTAGGCTTTGAATGAAAGAAATATTCTGGATCCTTAGAGAAATAAAGCTTTGAAATAATTTCCCACAGAAATGAAGGGTAGGGGACAAAGTGCTTACAAAAGGGCTCAGCAAGTTAATGAAAAGGATTGCATGAGGCAGTTGCTCCCAGAGCAGAGCAGCTGGTCTCAGTGTCCTGAGACATCCCTTCAATTCTTTTGTTGTCCTTCAGAAAAAGCCAGTAAAATCCTTGGCCACCTTATTACAAGAGTCAGTATTAGATTCACATACTGTAAGAATTTGCAAATCTTTTTTAACCTCTTAAGTGTTATTTCAACATTAAGTGGAAAAAAAAAATCCAGCTGAAGAAATAAATGTTGGTGCTAAAGAACAAAAGCCTTAAAGCATTGTTCTACAAAGCCTTTTCTCTTCCAAAGACAGTTAATCCATCTCCAAAAATGGACTGAACTGTATGGGAATAAATCAAGGTTCTAAAATCCCAAATTACTATAGAAGTAAAGAAACACTGAAAGCATTTCCTCCACCCTTAATGACTTTAGTCCCAGTTCTGCGATGCAATCAGGGCACAGTTTGTTAATGTGTATCAATGTTAACTCAGTTTTAGACAAAAATGGCTGGAAAGGCTCCAGTGCAAGTCCTTTCTCAACATGTGCTTCTCTTGAAATGAGTGTGTTTCAGAAGACTGTATAATGGCCAATCATTTGTCCACTTTTACAAAGAAGTCAGTACAATAGTTAAAGATTTTCAGAAATAAAAGTCCCTTTTTTCATTGTGAAATGAATGCTTTCTCTTGTGTCAAGTAACAGGAAAACAGTATTAAAAGTGAAAACAGAAATAAAGTTTCAAATCACAGGAAACAACTGAAAATTCTAACAATCAAATGAAAATATTTTCCTGTTTGAAGTAGTCTTATAATGTAAACTATCTTTACAGAAAATGTTGGTCTCTTTCTCACTCTATCATCCATGTTCCCAGACTTAATAAAATCCCACATTTTTCTAAACTTGTATTATGCCTCATCTCTTTGCAAAAAGACAGAAGCTTGCTTTTATTAAAAAAATAAGCTTATTAGATGTATTAGAATGGTTATAATAGTTATAAATGGTTATAATTAGAATATAAGTTAAACAAAGGGAAGACCTCTCCCTTCAGTAAAAGAACAAATTTGACTTTCTCAGTCAGTTAGACACAGACTCAAAAGAGTAAACTCAATACAGAATTTAGAAAAAAAAGCAGAAATCGAGTAAGTCTCCAGGAATGTATCACTTTTTCTATGCTACAAGGCATATATAGTTATGATGCAAGTTTAGTGGCAGGAAGAGCTGGGTTTAGGGATTTGCAGCATGTATGTACAGGGGTTTTTTTTCAGCTGCTGGGGTGTCAAGTGAAAAACCGGAACAACGTAACTGAAGCCTCCATAAATTAAACACTATTCTAAACTGCAATTAAATTGTTCCCTGCTACCAGTTTAGTAGTCCCTCCTTGGTTTCATCTTCAGCTTTCTGTGGCTTACATTCCTTGCCGGGATACGTCAATCTGTATAAACCACAGCAAGAATTGTTAAAACTGTGGTGTCTAGGCAGCTGCATGTACCCAGCCAACAGCAATCAAAAGCATAGAAAAAACAATTAAATTTTCTCCTGCATGTATGTTTTAAAAGAACAACAGACTTTACAAGGCCCGTAGAGGAGTCAAATTAAGTAAATCACTCTACTGGAAATATTAAGTCTGACTTTGGGCACATGAGCCCCATGGTGTAAACTGGCATCAGCCTTGAGGTCTGATCGACTGAGCAGATGGGAAAGAGACAGGAACACTATTGTAGGCTTCCAGGACATTGGCTTAGGCTTAAGCTCTTGAGGAGCTGCCAGGTGCCACAGCTGAATGGGGATGACACCCCAGGATGGCATGAAGCTAATGCACAGGCAACTGGGGAGAGGGGCTGTGAGAGAGGAGCTTCTGAGTAGCCAAAATCTGTTGTTTCCAGGACCTCGTGCTGCATTTACAAGGCAATGATACAACAGCATGGTGAATACTACCCCTTTTCTAAGTGCTGCTGGGACAAAACCATTGGGGATCATTGAGAGAGGTCTTTGGCAGAAGCTGCAGTGAGCCTGGATGCCTTTGCAGAAAAGCAGGCAAGCAGTGAGGTTAGACCTAGAAGGGACGAAGAAAGCCGACAAAGTCAAGCACTGACTTTAAGTAATAGCAACGGAGTGATTGCTGGGGAAGTTCTCCATGCTTCCTGAACTGCAGGAGAAATATGCCACCTAGATATTTAACACCTACTCAGTTGCTAGGAAAACACCAGGCAATTCAGTGATTGTTTTGAAAGTTCATCAAAAGATGTCTCTTGCACTGCACAAAGCATCTTCTCATGTGTCACTCCACTGAACTCCTCCATCGGCCCGGGATCTGGTACTGGAGGATGCTTTCTGTCAAAACAATTTGCCTGTTCAGTATTCAGTCCTACCGTGCTGTTAATCTGTATTAGCTATGGGAAGCAGGAAAATCCATGGAGTTTTCAGCTCTGTCGATGCATATGAAAATCTTTACATGCAAAGTCCTTCGTGTGAGAAACTGCAGTAGTATAATCATCCTGCAATTAACAACTTCTTGAACTGGGCCCATCTAATTCCTATTCAAGCAACCTCTACCATCTGAGACATGACTCATGTTTCAGAGTTCAAATGGGTCCCTTCTTGGAACCCATTTCTGGGCACACATAAGAATGAGATTTAGAACAATCAGCAAAGCTTAACCAAGAGGAAATCATGTCTGTCCCACCTGACTGCCTTCAGTGATTGCGATATTGACTTTTTAAAGCCTTTTATTGCTATATTCTTCAACAATTTGCTACCAAATTGGTATACCATGATCTGGATGACTGGACAACCAGAGGGGCAAAAAAACCATTGGATGGTTTGTCCATTCCCAAAGATAGTGATTACTTCATTGTACTCTACCCAGGCTATTAACAAGCACCAGAGGGGTCAGTCCTGGAGATTTATGTGACCACATATCCCTTACTTCCAAGTTCTGGACTCCCTGATACCAGATTTACATTGGAAAATTGGAATAAATCCATCAGGAAGCCCCCAAGGACATCAGGCTACTGAAGCACTGACATGTGAGGAAAGGCTGAGAGATCTGGGCTTCAGCTTGGACAAGAAACAACTGAAGAAGTGGCAGGAGGAATGGGCTAGCAATCCTACAAGAAGGTTGTCAAGAAGAGAGAAGCAGGTTCTTCACAGTCGCAAAGATGTGAGGACAAGAAGCAATGAATGTAAGTTGAAATGAAGAGTCCAGATGCTATGAAAGGGAAGGTCTTTTTTACTCTAAGGAAAGTCAGTAGAAGAGGATTCTCAGCCACTGACCTTGGAGGTTTACAGAACCCAACTGAAAAAAGACTGGAAACAGGCAGTTTCCAGTGATGTAACAGGTAGTTGGACTTCTTCACCAAAGTTGTCTTCCAACCTGAATTATTCCGTAAATTTGGAAAATATTATTTGTTTTCTTTTACAGGAAAACAACACTGTAGGACTGTTATCTTCAGTGATATGACAGATTTGCTAGTAGACTTTCATTATTACATGTACACAAACCTTTCCAAAGCCGGTCTTCCCAGCATGGACAACCTGTATCAAATCCAATGAAAAAAATGCCATCTAAATTTCCCAGAAGGAACTAGAACTGAAATGTAAGAGTGCCTCATGACATCAAATAATTCATACTATTACCCCATATAAAAGCCGTTATTTCATGTGAACAAAGCATCCCAATCTTGCTGTGGGATCAAAAAACATGACTGAGATCTGTACCACCTACTGGATTCTACCATTTATGCTGCATTAGTTAATTTATCCAAAGGCTTCTTACTGGCAGAGATATTTATGAGAATATCCGTCTTTACTGCTTTTATTAATAAAGGCAATAAAAGGCAGCTACTACCTCATGCATGCAGCACTGGACTCTACTTCTGCCCCTGCTGAATACTGAGGTCCACAAGATATTCCCTGCAGCAAACTTCATAACACAAGGGTTAAGTACAAAGTCATTAAGGACAAGTCTACACTCTGGAATTTATCGAGGAACACATAAGGTGTTAACCAAATGCATCTGGAAGAGACTAAAACAGGCTGTACCACTTTTTTCTGGCCATCTTCCTACTACACTACTATATCCTTCTTTGAGTCCTACAGCATTTAGCAACAGACCTATTCTATAGCATACTGTGCAATCCTAAATGTAGAACACAATTTCTTACTATCACAATGAAAGTTTTGTCTTTTGGGGACAGATTAATATTTTACTCCTACTGGAAATGGGGGAGGGAAGAAGATCCAGACCAAGGACTTCTAAAAGATTCCTAAATCCACAGATTTTCCATTTCCATAATTTGCAATGTTTGAGCAGTCACTACAGTTTGGGAGCTATCTAGATGAATGACTCACTTCTGGAGTATTCCAGCTGTCACTGATCTCCCAGAAAGATGTCTGAACAAATGAAAATGCTTTAGCAAGTTTATCTGCAGCCAGAAAATCTCACACTAGTAATTCAGTTTTATTGTAAGTGTCAAGATACTGCTAATGTAAATGGACTTTGTCCCTTGGCTCAAAGAATCAATACATCTCAATTTTTGAGAAGACTTCAACTTGCAATACCTAACAATATTAATTAATAGAAATTCAAACAACTGACACTACTCAACATTACAGTGAACACATTCCCCCAGTACTTTCAAGAACCCCAATAGCACTTTTGGAATCAGGGTTCTGAAAGCCAGTATCCAGATTTTTATTCTGCAAAAGGACTGGAATTGCATTTCCAAGTGTAGGTGTGAATGATAAAAACTTTTTCGGCTGTGCCTGCATTCGTGTTTAATCCTGTATAGCTGAAGGTCTAAAGTAACATTTAGCTATTTTGTAAGGTGACAACGTGTCTTTATTTCAGAGTTGCCTACTCTATGCACAAAAACATTCAAAAAGCGTTACTTCCATCACATGGGAGGGAGAAGGAAGCTTTCAATCATTGGCAGATTCAAGTCACTGCAGATAGTTACTAACACCTGATTTATGTGTACAGGCGCTGTTTGCCTCTACACATTATGGTAGAAGGACTTCACATTTTGTTTTTTGTGGCTCCAATTTTGCTTCAACAAGTCAATTGTGGGTGGAAGCAACCAAATAGTATGTAAGATGCCAAATAGAGGCCTCTGCAAACTTGGCCCACGGTGTGCATACTTGTTAGTTTTAAGTTCGCTGTTCTCATTTTAATCCCCTGTGCTTCTTGCATCTGCAAATGGTTTAGCAAATTTAAGTTCTTCATTTATCCACTTACAACCCAGTCTGCTTTCTACAATATTTTATCATCAGATTTGTGGAGCCGCTGTTGTTTCACTTTGAATTTAAATTAAGTTAGATAGTAAATGATGATGATCTTTAAGCAGTGACCACCAAGAAGGTGCAGGTATCAGTAACAGCATGCTGTTTACTTAAAATACTGCTGCCAGAAATGAGAGGGCAAATTTGAAAGGGAATTAAATGCAGCCAGATATTTCAACTCCACCATATCTCAAATCACACTGTTTTATTATCCCTACAGGTTACATCATGATAGGCAAATCTTATGTGCTAGTGAGATGTTAATTACCCAAATGATTTATGATACTTAAACCTTCAGGTTCTTTCCTAACACAAAATGCATATCTTGGTATGTCCTGTACCAAACTTCCTGGGAAACACAAGGTACCTTTCTTTTCTTATGACTGTTTGACCTACCCATTAGTGGATGGAATTATTAATACATTGAAACACCAGCAGTAATTTTTCCGTGGCAGAAAGAAGCCAAGGATAAGAGCATATTACTACAATATAGACAATGCCATTTTTCTGGAAAAAATAGTAAAAAACTATCTAGTAAAAACCCACAAAAACATTAAACAAACAAAAGGGCAAAGTTTAGAAGCAGCTCCCCACTTTACCTACCAAAACAGAAGATAAAGAAAGAAAAAGAAAAAAAAATAAGCACAAAGGATCTGACATGCCATGAAACAAAAAGAATAATTCCTCACTTCAGATTTCAATGAGTTGCATATTTCCAGACAGCTGTTCTGTTTCAAACAAACAGACAAGGCCTGCCTCAGGATATGAAAGCTTTCTATCAGTATCTTTTTGGCTAGATAGGGGTAATCTGGCATGAAGTACCTATATCAGTATATCCTAATGAACTAGGATTGTGTCTCCTACTACACTTGGAAAAAAAAAAAAAAGAGAGAAAAAACCACCAAAAAAAAATATCTCCACTCCCCCCCCAACATATAAAACCAGTTGTAACAACAAAAGAACTGCACACACAAAGAAACAAAAAAATGCTAAGTCACCAATCCCCAAACTTTCAGGAAATAAATTCCTCTTTTAATGCTACAGGTAACTTTATTGCCACAGCATAGCCTTGTTGTTCGAGTCTTGCCTTGCAATGGAAGTTTCTCTTGCCTTGCAGATTTGATTTCCAGTTCCTAGATGAATTTCAAAAGTTAGTCCCATGAAGTTCTGGGTAATTCACTTGGCTCCCACTGCTCTTCCAACCCTTCCAGGACCGCAGCCATTCCAAGGCAAGCACAAAAACCCCAAGCATATTTGCCATTTGATGTGCTATGTAAGCAAATAACATGTCTTTCTTCTGGAAAGAGATGCAAGTCTGACAACTTATTTCATGCTGCTTAATTTATTTCAGACCTGAACAGCTAAATGACTTAATCAGTCTCAGCAGCTGACCACTATGATTTGATGGCCACATATGGCCAAACCCTGAGGGGAAAACAACGCTGGAGTTAGCATGGCAGCCAGAACTTTTAAATGCACAAACAACAGGTGAGAATACAAAATCATCTGGTTACCCAAGACAGGCAGCTGCAGATACAGAAAACATGAGACAGCTGCTTCCAGTTGGTAGTGTTGACTGTTAGAAAACTAGTTATCCTTAAAAACTTAACATATTTGCAATAGATATCCCCAGGAAGACATCTGGAAAGGCACAGAGGGATCTTAATTTCCCTTAGAAACAAAATTCCATCATAATTCAGCTTATCTGTAACAGATGCTCATTCTGGGAAAAAAAAAAAAAAACAACCAAAAGCAGCCCACCATGGGATTCCCCATCAAAATTCAACTTAAAGTTTTGAATAAAAAAATGATAATCATGTGTAATTCATTGCATCTTGGGACTAGATCTTGGCCACTCAAACAATACTGAAGAACATGCTGCTCAACGCAGATGCCAGCTGAATACTGCCACCAGAAAAGAAACCTGGGAAGTTGGATTCAGACTAAAAATCTGTGCTTTAAGACTTGAATTCTGCATTTGTTTCGGACAACACAGAACTCCTGTCTTTCCATGAAAAATACATGCTAATATCAAAAAAATGTTCATGTCTAACAAAAGGAACAGTAGCTGACTAGTGGAAGAGTTACTTACTGATGTCTGAGAAAGAGAAAGCAGTTTAGGTATAGAAACCAAACTGCTGTAAATTTACTGTAAGACATTATTCTATATTTGCCCAAACCCATTCTCCAATACCGAATTATAGATCTACTTTTTTTTCCCTGAAAAGCTAAAGAAAATACAAAACTGGCAAAAGATTTTAAAAGATTCATCAACAGGGTTTAAAATAACCAATAATAGCAGAGAGTGAACAAATGGCTTAAATATGTTAACATGCTGGAGAGATAATTTTTTGTCAACCATGAAGTGTAATTTGACATGAATGTTGTTGCTGGCAATAGGCACCCATAAATAGCATCATCAAGAGCATGCTAGTATGCCAGAAAAAGTCATTGCCAATTAAACAAATTCAGCCCTTGCTTCTTCCCCGGTTCCCTCAATATATTCAACAGCTCTGCAAGAAGAAACACAGCACTGAATTCTAACTAGCTGCAACGTACTTGGAGAGCACCTTCCCTAAACCTCCTCAAGCAAAGAGCAAGTAAAAAAGCTGAGGTCTATCTGTCAGCATGGAATTTATTTCAATTTCATCCATCCAGCTCCGCAGTTCCATCCCTTCTCAGGTACTGAAACACTAATATGGAACCTAAGATTTCATTACAGCTACAGTGCTATGAAAGAGCAGCATTTACCAGCTGCACAAGGACACTAACCTCACCTGAGCTACATTTAAAATGACAGGCAACAGAACAGAACCAGAGCACCTCAAACAGATATCAGAGAAGCTCCCTTAAAGGCCATGAGGGTCAAAAATATCAGTGGGAATCCTTTCTTCCAGCTTGCTTCCCATTTTTCTACAATGCTCTGCCTGGATGTACCAAATAGATTCAGCTTTTGATGGGTCAAAACAGAGGTAATTTTTTCTAGGGTAAATAAAAACAAGGGTACTGGAGGTCAGAACAAACCATATTTCCATATTTGAGAACAGTAGGTGCTTTTTAAGCCATAAGTTAATTCTGTACAGAAGTAACACAATTAGGCTAGAACTTCCAAAGCAATCTGAAGTCATTAACCAACAAAACCCTGCAACGAAACAAGGCCTCAGGTGAATTATTGTTATCATCTGACCTTTAGAAGACTAATTGCAAGCTCAACACTTATAAAGATGTTCTTATAGTGTTTAACAAACGGGGCAAAAATTTGAAGTGATGTCTGGATGCTTGAGTTTAGAAATATATGTCAAGGACTCAGCTTCTGGCACAGATAAGTGAACCACGTACTTTGAAACTCAACGTCAGTCCTAACGGCTGACCAATTTAGCCGCAAAGGCACTTTGGACTTCATTCACCTGAACTTATGGCTAAGTAGCCAATATTGAAGAGAAATATCTCAGCATAAGGGAACCATTGATCATAACAATATTTGCTAGGTCGTAAAAATATGATTATACTGCAACAGGCCTGTTCTAAATCAACACTAAGTGTTGGGGTTTAATACTGTTTATGCAGCAAACATACTCACTGAGAATTATGATCTACTTTGTTTATTCTCGTTTTGAATGCTTTTCTCCTCAAATGATTTACAGTTTTATTTTTTCTTTCAAGGCTCAGTTCCTAGAATTCTTAAACTGCTCCAACTCAGCCACTTCCAGATCATCCATTAGTTGTTTCATTAAAGTTGTGGATTTACAATGCCCACTCAGCATTCCTTTCACTGACTCATGTTCTCATCAGAAAGCAAGTTCTGACCAGTAACTATTTCACCCCAAAACTGAGCTCTGCATTCTCTGTACAAGGCACCTTGCCAGCACACATGCTGGCACCAACTGGGCATCCGAATTTAACCCCCTCCCAGGAGCCACTTTAAGACTTTTTTGGAGATTACAACATTTAATCATGCCTAGTTCTGCAGTCCTCAAGCATCCAGTCTCCTTGAAATCTCACATCAGTTGGACAATACCAGGAATGCAGGTAATACATCTGCCTTCCCTCACATTTCCTCCTGCCTTATGCAAAATATCTCCTGCCTTAAGGCAGCTTTGTAAATTCCTTTCCTCCTAGAGCCAGGAAGAACTGGGGAACACAATACACACTCAGCCTGAGAGAGACTAAATTAAAATATGTTAGTTGCATCCATGTCAACACTGGAAAACCATCCATTCTTCCCAGTATAGAGGCCAGGCATTTACAGAAGGCTCTCAGAAGGCTGAGTAGTGCTCTGCAAATCTGTGAGTCTCCACGAACCAGAAAGACTGCTCTCCCACATCGATAAACAAATACAATCTGAAATATTACAACCTTTAAATAGCACTGAAAAGGGACCTCATGGTACTGCTGCCTTGACTGGCTATCACAATGGAGCAGACTGAAAAAGCAACACTTAAATGTTCATGTGTACACCACAGGTCCTATAAAGAGACAAAAAAAATAAATCAACCCTGATAGAATCACTACTCCTTTTCCTCCAATCCTTTTATGCTGTTTTCTATGGAATTCTTCACTAACGTGCAGAATATCTAAGTATTGTGTTAAATTCAGGTGTTTGCTCCAGTGCCACTATCTTTTAGTTTGCTGCAGTTGGAACAGTTGCTTTTAAATTGACTTCTGTAATTTACAATAATTTCTATTGCCTCTTTCCTTACATTTAAGTTTTCTACCTAGTGTAAGAGAAAGCTAAGATACATGTTATATTAATATAAGAAATACTTAGGCTTGCACGAAGGCTTCATCACTTGAAGATGTGATAGGTAGACTTGAGCTATAATTATAAAAATTCACTGATCACTCAATATTTCAAGAGGAATCCCTCTTAAATCTTCCATGGTTGGAATGATCAAAAAATGTAAAGTAATACCAGGAAATAAAAATATGAAAGTGTAGATTGGTGCCATTTTAGCACTCCCAGACATGAGCAAGCTATGGTGTTAACATATCCATTCAATTTGCTTCAATGTCTGAATCCCCATATGATCCTCCCCCAAGCACAATGTGTGGTTAGCCTTTAAATGGACCAGTCCTTGCTTCTCATATACATATCACTTATCTGATCATACAACTTAAGTGTGAACTGCACCATTTTTTTCCAAACAATTCCCTCAAGATCCGTGCCATTCACATTACTAATAGACACACTTATTTTACTCCTCTGTTTCTTGCTAGTATGTTAGCCCTAGTAGCTTCTAAAAAGTTAACCATAACAATACTCTCCAAATTTAAACTACTTCAAGTTCAGCCAATATTCAAGTCGAAAAAAAACCAAATAAACCAAAACTGAAAATAAAAAAGCAAACAGAAAAGGAGGTTTTTTCCATTATTTTACTACCTCAACATGACTAAAGCAAGTATCCTACATAGTTATGCTATATCCACTTTGTATAAATGCAAGTAGGTCTGTTAGATACAAGGCCTGTGTGTATGTGAGAGAGTGAAATGTGACCCATCAGTCATTACATAGCTTACATACACAGAAATATGCTAGCAATGCACTGCTCAGCCACTTCAAAACACAGCAAAACAAACTGCATCAGCCGCTGAACACAGACTGATAGCAGGGAAATTCCTGGGTTAAGAAAGCAATGCACACAGACTCCTTCTCTTGACTGCAATGCCTCTCAAAATAAATTATTTATCATTGTTAAATAAATCACAGCTCATTACCAAGTCTCATAATTTGCCTTCATGAGAAACAACAAAAATGTCATGTACCAGTAAGAATAAATCTCTGTTCCTAACAGTACTTTTCTTCTGCATTTCTATATTTAACATTCATGGTTCCCCTCTAATACTTATTTTATATACTCATTAAATTCCTACCAAATGCTTAGATACATCTTAATTCCTGCATAGTGAGCACCCTCACTTTGAGGGTAAAGGTCAAATTTTGCTCTCACATCAAAGTGATGCCTTGGAAGCCCTGAATTAAACTGAGATAATATGAACAAAACTGAACCAAATAGCTTCATATATTGGTAATCAGCCAGTTTGCTAGCTGTGCTACTGGAGCAAAGTAAGTCATATGCCAATTTTTGAGCAGGTATGTGCTCTCCATATGAAGAACCAAAGCTCTTGAAGCCAGAGGATTATCTTCAGATAGCTTCTATACTGCTTTCACTAAAGCACATTTTCTCAGGCAGACTATATATGGTCAGGGAGCATTATCTGGTTGATGCGCATTTAGTAACGTAGGTCTCCACATTAAGACAAAAAGAGTTTTGTTAGAAGCAGCACTAACCAAAACTAATGAATTTAGGGGCACATTTCATTCCAAGTAAGACTGAACCCTACATGACAGGTTTTTGTGAAGCTAGTGCTTTATAAACAGTTTCTACAAAACACTGAACATTGCTTTGCAAGCAGAGGGTGAGAAAGGAGTTCACAACTTCCAGGTCATCTTAGAGAAAAAACAACAGCAAGAGTCACTGAATTTTTCGTTGTTTCTAGCTAATCCTCCCAAAGCAATCCCAATCATTTAAGATTGTTTTCTTCATTATCCAAAATAAGACTTTAGCTTATTAAGGCACAAAATTTTCAACTATGTATTCTGCTAAAAGAACATGCAGATTTCACTTCTTATCAACCTGATACTGCTCTGGTCTCCGTAGTCATATTCAGAAAACCCATCCATTATGTTGAGCACCATAGGAGAACTGCATCAATGATGATAATCCAAACAGCATTTTTTCTACACTCACAAGTTGCTGCACACTTTTAGAAAACCCATCCTGCTAACTTCATACCAGAAAGGATAAAGATAGATTCCAAGCTAAGCCACACAGCAAAAATTTTATGTAAAGTATTTTATCTACTACAACAATATTGTTCATTTAAATAATTTACTAGTTGTACAACTAAGACATTACTTCAAAACTCATGCATAAACCCTAAGTGAGTTGGGAGCTTTCATCTACATTGCCTGGTATGAGATGAGTGCTGATGAATAAAATTAGTCAGAAGGCAGTTTTGTATCACTGAAATAAATTTTTCACCCTACACTCATTGGCAGTTATATTATATCTGATGAATATGACCATTTCCACTACACTGCTGGATTCTAGTGAAAGGTGAGTTTTCAGTGGTTCAAGAACTGAAGCTGTCAAATACAATTTAAAACTGCACCCAAATAATGACACAACATTACTTCACTGTTTCCAAGATGTCTTAAAAGAAGTCTCTTTAATAAAACATCCCCTCTTTGCATGAGCTAAGTCCTATTAGAAACCCTCACTAATTAATAATTTATATTCCTAAAAGGATTTTTAAGAAGTCTCAGATTTCAGACTCTGAATTGAGTTAAAGCCCAAGAGGCAAACTGCAGGTTTAATTTACTGTAAGAGGGTCTCATCATCTTCATTAAGCATGTTATCTGGAGGGAGATTTGAGAGAGAAACGACAGCTTCCAGACTACAAAGCACTTCACTTCCAAGAACCTACTGGTCTGTCAAATCTCTTAGTATCACCTAAGAAAGAGGCAAGAGCTTATTTTTCCATGTCAGAGCTACTCAAAATTTTTAATTCTGCCATGCATGTTTCCTCCTTACTGAATCTATTCTGATTCGGAATCACAATTCCTGCAGACAGTATAATTGCCTAATTATTGCAGCCTGCTTACCTTCCAAAACAAACTAATCCAAAAGAAATACGATGAAAACAGAAAGCAACTGATTGCATCTCATGAGCCAGAGCATGGAAAACAGTGGAAAACACCAAACAGTATAATGAGCAAAATGTATTTTTCTAGTACCAGTGCCACAGAATTAATAAAAAGTTAAAAGGAAACTTTCAGATTAACATTTAGTATTTTGTGCTCATGTCTTCTGCTGCCCTTCCTCCCCCCATCTTACTCTGTGGCAAGGTTTGTCTGGTAAAACTTTAGCAAGCACAGATGTATATTCTTTAATGGTATGAATGAAAGTTTATTCCTAGGCAACCTGAGTATGGCAATAATAATCACAACTGGTCTTCTACAAGACTTTTACCACAGCAGGACATATCAGGAGCAGCATCTTTAGTTCCATCCTCAGAGAGAATCTCCATTCAACCAACACTGCCCACTGAGGGCCAAATGGGAATACAATTCTTTTGTGCTAGGTGCTTCAGGGAGAACACATTCTACTCACTCACCATTTTTGGCCAGTAGCAGTCTGGGCTAAGTTTGAACTGCTGTTTTAAAGACAGAGCGAAAACCACCCAACATACGGTTGGTTTTCCTATTTCTTCAATTCATGTTAAACAAGAAAGGTAAGCCCTGAACTCTTTATGCTTTAATGTGCAGGATTACTCTGCACGTGTGTCTTGCTTCTATCTCCTCTCAGGAAGTGGAGAGCATTACTTACAATAATATTCTTTTCAAGTGCTACTGTTTGCAGACTCATTCTCATTTAACATTTAACCAAAGTTTCTAAAAGGAAGCAGCATGCTGAGTAATTCTCCCTTCTCTTATCTCGTACACAGGTTTAAGCTCTTCAAAGAGTCAACTCTGCAAACGGAACTAGTCTGAACATGAAGCTGCATTTGTTTTTTTATTGTACAACCTTCAGGAAAGGCTGAGTAAGTTAACATTATTCTCCAAGGTGTACCTGTGCTACTCCTTTGAAAGCCATAATCAATGGCTGCCAATTAAATGCATTTCTGCCAAAAATTCATTATTTGACTGGTATAATAAAAAAACTGGTAGGACATGGCGTATTAAAACATCTTTCACACAATATTTTAACTCAGTGATACTTCAGCATGAGAATTAAATAATTTCTGACAAACACTGTCCTCTTTCTTTAAAGCAATGCCACTATCAACACTGCCCAGCAACATGCACATGGCATAATACCTACCTGTTCTGTGTTCCGTTTCAAAGCAGTCCCTACATCAGGACATTTCCGTCTTTGCTGCCTGAAACAATTACAAAAACAATGTAACACCAGACCTTCTCGCTCCAAACACCTTCTCCCAAGTGGGACAGAGGATTTCCAGGCTTCAGTGTGACTGACCAACAGGTAACACTGTTTTTGGAGCAAGGCTCTCAGTGGAAGTCTCAGTCTGAAATGGACCCGCTTCTGTGGAGAGTGGGAGGATTTGAAGAAACCAGGCAAATGGTATTTGACCTTTGCTCTTAAAGCAAGCAGAAAAAAACCCAAAAGCCCGAAACTCACTGGGTGGCACATGTAGACCCTTTATGCAAAGCTTTGTTTTTCTCCTTCAGTGATTCCTGAACGGTCAAAGAAAGCAACATGCAAGAAAGAAGTTTTATTGCCCAGCCATGTGACACTGCATGCTCCCTGGAGGCTTCCTCTCAGATTATCGTATTGTGCTTATTTAGGTCACAATATATTTCTGTAAAATATTTCACTATACTTGGAAAAGAGCCTTAACAGCAGTCTCAGGGAAAATTACCATGAATAAATGTCAGGCTGCTTTTCCTAAAAAGTGGCAGATATGAAATGAACTTGATTGGCAGTGCTTGAAATACACTATCACCTGCTAGACTGGCAGTTCTTGAGTCAAACACAGCCAGTACCTCCAAGCACTCTGCAGTTATCCAGCCCCAAGATAATTATCACTGCTAGATTATGTCAGTGCAACCAATAAAAGAAGTTTATTTGAAGCTTCTGTTTACATACAATCCCTAAGGCATTCTCATTTTGAAGAGGTTGTTCAGAAATGGTGTCAGCACAGCTTCAGCATTAAGAGACACATTTTCGAGCAGGGTTTCTCTGACCTGACCTAATAAAATAACTTATCCACAAATGCAAGTGATATTTATAGAATCCCTATGCGATCTTAAAACAAGAGTCATTATTTTTCCATACTTGCAAAAGAGAATTGATATTTATTTTAAATACTTAAATGCATCCTCCCTCTTTTCTCTGCAGGAAAAGCCTGTTATTTTCACAGCTGAAAGCAATAATTTCTAAATGGGAAAATATTTCTGAACAAGAAACTTCTGATTATCACCAAGCTGCTCAATTGTTATTTTGTTCCGGTTTTTTTTGTTCCCCTCCTCCACAAATAACCATCTGCAAAGAGGGTGGAATTTAGGTGTATGTAAGAACACAAATTTAGACAATAAGCTCTTCAAAGCATGTGTGGTTTCTCCAAAAAGCACCATTAATACAGTTCACATTTGGCACAAGTGTGCTTAGGACGGGAAAATTACTTTTCTCTTAACACTTGGGAGAGGAATGCGAACATCCTTCAAAGTCTTACCTATTGAGTCATAGCAATGATCATATTCTTCCTCACAGAAGACACAAATCAGAAGCTTGTTTCTGCAAGAACCACCTTTCCCCTAAATGTTCTTTAAGGCTGAATTCTGCTAAGTGAAAAGATTAGTGCTGGTTTTATATAAGCTCTTCTCCTCTGCTGGTCCCAAGGCTGTTCTTGTAAGCAACCACCAAGCAGTAATCATACAGCCAAAGATTACCTAGAATAAGTCAAATCTCTTCTCTCCATCTTGTGCCTACACAGATGTAAATATTCTGAACCCCATTCATATCAGAGCAATGGCAAATGACTCCTGCACTAGTTTATTACTAAAATGCTTGAAAACTTCGACAAGATTTATCAGAGGCAAAGGCTTGAAGGATGGAAGCAAATTTGATAGAGCATAGAGCCCAGAATGTCATAAAATATAGATCCATTAGTATAATGGGAAAATCAGAATACATGCAGCTGTCCAGAAAATAATCAGGAGGTTACACTGATTACAGCTCTTTTTTCTCTGCTTGACATTTCACCACAATATAATGGCTACTTTTTCAGCAGCTAGTAGGACTTATACTAGATTTTCCTAAATTGAACAGAACGACAGCAAAGTGAATTAAGTTAAGATACTATATACTCTTGAACTGTTGCTTTTCCACTAGATGTCAGAGAAGAACACAACCCCATTTTCACAAAAGACGTTGCAGGCAGATGTTTACAGATCCAGCCAACTAACCAGAATGGGCTGGGCTGTTACCTCTTTCTTTCTAAAAGGAAGAGATGAAAATAGTGGAAAGAGTCTCCCCCCATCCCCACCCCCCCAAAAAAAACATCAGAGCAAATTGGTAGACTAGGTCCTTGTGGCATTATGTCCTCAAAAGTGGCAAAATTGACTCTGACTAAAAAAATGCAGTAGCAGAAAATGCAGCTTACTATTTTTCCATCAGCTCAATTTTATGAGTAACTTTAACACCTACAAGTGATGCCTGGCTGAAATCTTTCAGTGTTTTTATCCCTTTTCCTTCATTGTCATAAAATAGTTATTACACAAGGGTATATATAATTTTATGTTTATGGTAGGAAAAGTAATGTCTCTGGACTAATATGCACAATACATTCCTTATCAGATGAGAAGTCCTTTCCTGTAAGCACAGCCTTCAGAGAGGAAACTGTCCAAGGAGAGTTGACAATAACTCAAGAGTTGCTATTATGGAGAAAGTCTCATTTCTCAGCTTTACCCAAAACAAATCCACCCAGAATGAAATTTCACAAATTGGACTCTAAGACACCAGCACACATTTCCAGGCCATTAACTAGGTTTATGGCTTCAGTTCTACAGCCAAAAGAGGGTATTTCAAAAGCCTAACCACAACCACTTCTCCTCAATACCTCTATTAGTAAGAAAAGCCTGGTAACCCTCCATTCTGAAGTACAACCATTTCAAACTCATACTCATGACAAATGGCCACAAAGAAAAGAAAGGTTCACGCTGGATGTAAATTCTCTCTGCAGCTGGCATACAGACACATCACCACTGGAGACAAGACATTCCATTTTTCAACATCTACAGACATTTGGGGTTTCATTGTGGCTAGGAAAGTGTCATGAGTTTATATGGCATATGCTTAAGTCTACCAGAAAAATTAGGAAAAGAAACAAAAAAATCAAGTTATACGGTAGAACTTGGAAAATTGGGACAAGAGTTTAACCCAGAGGTACCCCATGGAATCCCATAGAACTGCCACCTCTAAAAGAAACCAAGTAAAACCATGGTTTTAACCATGTGAGGTAATGCTATACTTGTCCTTTCTCCAAGCATTCTGGCTCTACATAGCTCCACAAATTCCTGTACAAAGAAAAATGGATGAAGGAGAGGCAAGGAGCAGGAACACCACAGAGGAAAGACTCGCTCTGATAAAGCACCAGTCTTGACTTTAGAAGTTAAAATGTAATCTTTGCCATAGGATATTAGATCACAGTTAACTGTCTGTTAAAGGTGGTTGTTTTTCGAGGGTAGAGAGAGCTGGGTGATGGAGACTAACACAGGGATTAAGCCTCCTCTACTTCATAAATTTTCTCAAAGCCTCTCAACAAGGATAATGAAAAAGGGCATAAACTCGCAGACTGGGGGCAGAAAAAGACATGGGTGGGTTAGGTATGCACAGGAAATGAAATTAATTTTTCTAGGTATAGGATGGAATGCAGACAAGAACAAATAAAGTTTGGAGTTTTACGGATGCAGAAGGGCACAACTGAGTACAGTAAACATATAAGATTTACGGAAGGGGAAAAACAGAGGCAAGGACATGGAGACAGAAAAAATAATGTTGCATTCTCTTTCTCCACACCAAGCCTAAATACCTGGAAGCAGGGATGTGCTTGCCAGAGAAAATCATTGTTGGTGATGTGAATGGCAAGGGGAAGGAAATTCAACATGTGGAACCACTCAATAGTTCCACCGTTACTGTCTTTCCCACCCTCAGTGCTCTGTGCAGAGCCCAGCAGAATTAATTTCAGCACATTTACAAGCAGGTTACTAGCCAGAGGACACATCCTAACAGGGTTAGGATAAAAGATAGACTTTGGGCGAATTATAAGCAAATCTCCACCAGTACACCCTATAATAAATTCCCTGTAGGGCTTTGGTGCTCAGCAGGAGCAGCTCCATTCTCTTCAGCTTCGTATTCCAGAGTCCTGAAGGTGATCATCACTCCTTTTCTTTCCCTGCACAATAAGCAGGCAAAGAGGTTTGCCAGTGGGTACCTAGCTGTACCTTTTGTGGCACAATTACAGCAGTACACTTACACACCAGCAAAGAAATGCACTTCTGCAGACAAGACTGCAGATGCACAATGACCCAACGTGAGACATAACCACTGAATAGCATGCTTCCACACAAGGGTTGACCCTCGTATCAATGGATCAGGTTTGAGTCAACTTGTGACAGCAATTCCATACTTTACACTGAACCGAGAGACCTGTACCTATCATAGAAGCATAGAACAAGTTGAGTTGGAAGGAACCACCAAGACAATTGAATACAATTCCTGCCCTGGACAGGACACCCCAAGAATCACACCATGTGCCTGACAGCATTGTCCATATGCTTCTTGAACTCTGTCAGGCTTGGTGCTGTGACCACTTCCCTGGGGAGCCTGTCCCGGTGCTCAATCACCCTCTGGGTGAAAAATCTTTTCCTGATACCAAACCTAAGCTTTCCCTGACTCAGTTTCAGTCCATTTCCTTGAGTCCTGTCACTGGTCACCACAGAGAAGAGATCAGTGTCTGCCCCTTCTCTTCCCTTTGTGAGGATGTTGAAGACAAGAATGAGGTCTCCTCTCAGTTTCCTTTTTCTCCAGGCTGAACAGACCAAGTGACCCCAGCTGCTCCTCATTCTGCTTCCCCTCCAGACCCTTCACCATCCTCATGCCCCTCCTTTGGATGCTCTCTAATAGTTTAATGTCTTCGTTATATTGTGGCACCCAGACCTGCCCCCAGTACTCGAGGTGAGGCCACTCCAGTACAGAGCAGAGCAGGACAATCCCCTCCCTTGCCCAGCTGTGATGCTGTGCCTGATGCCCCCCAGGACAGGCTTGGCCCTCCTGGCTGCCAGGGCACTGCTGACTCTTGTTCAACCTGTCTTTGACTATGACCCCCAGGGTTCAATGATTTTAAAGGTCCTTTTCAAATTAAACAATTCTATTATTTAAAGGTAAAATGAATAGAGGAATTTTCCCAACACAACTTAATGACTGGACACGAGGGGGAAGGGGATGGACTCCAAAACCCAGTAACAGAGGCACAGTTGTACGTTTCTCTCCCCAAAAGCATGGCTAAACCAAGATGTTGCTTGACATGAATGCTTCCTCATTTAAGACTTGCAAACAAAAGGCCCCATATAGCATACAGGACATACAGTGAGATTTCAGCTACAATACAGCAACATGCAGATTCTGGCAGGATTAATCTCATCACATACAACCATGGGATCCTAGATCTACTTTGAATGTATCTTCAATTTTGGATGTAGGTACTGACCAGTTTTGTTTTCTTTTTCAGTTTGCAAGACTCAATTTCCTCACTGGGTAGCTAGCTGATCATATGGAAAAGACAATAATTAAACTTAGTCTTCAGAGTTAGAACAACTATCCAATTTTTAATCTTTTTCTGCTTCTGAACTATCAAGAAAAATAACTGACCTTCAAAATTGAATACTCCTTTGACAGTGAATGCACTGTATTCAATCACAATATTTTTCCTGGTTAAAATCAGCATTGTATTCAGAACCTATGCCTAATGGCTTTTTCACATTTAAGAAAAAATTACTAAACAACCAATTTTGTGTCTTTGGGCTTAATTTTAACTTTTGAAAATTTGACGAGTACATAACATGGGAGGAAAGCTACATATACATTACTAGGGAAAATATTTTTTTAATTCAATTATACATTCTGCATCTGTATCATAAATCTGATGCAAGCATATTTAGACACCCATAAAACTGTTACAGTGCAGTAGTTCCTCAGTGTATCTCAATACTAATGAATAACACAGTATCTGCAGTGGGGGAAAAAAGAAATATTTTTTCCTTGAGAGATTTTAGCAGTACTTTTTCACAAAGTGATTTTAGATTAATTACAATACTACAGAATATCAAAACTTTGCCTGTATGGATCCTCTCAGTTACTTTTTCAAGTTAAGGAGGTTTATCACTTAGCAGTTTGAAATTGTTGCCTTTTGATCCATGAGTGAAGAATATATTGAAAAGTAAGTCTTAAACTATTTTGGCTTTATTGAGCAAATATCATTCAAATAAAATTAATAGATGGTGTAATATCATATTTAGGTTCTCTTTATTTTTTGTGTTTGCTAAAAAATCCTTACTATTTGAAACATTTAGATGTCATGGAGAGTGACTGTTTTGAAAAGAAACAAAAATAGTATCTTAAGATACCCACAGGTTTATAGGCAACTATATATTCTATTACACTTGTGTCTCACAATCTTTGCTGTGATCAAAGATTTAATATCAAGAAAATAATTTGTCTTAATAATTTAAGCTTGCTTCTTGCACATTTTCAGGGATGTGTTCATTCTTAAGAATTGTTCCTAAACTAACTGAAGTAGCAATAATATTATGATAATACAATTAAACCAAATGAAGGTGGCTTACATTTACCTAATTAAGAGTGATAGATAACCTCAACATTCAGTTTAAGCCTAAATCATACGGCACTATCCAAATGAGCCTCCCTTTCTTCTGCCTTTGACTGAGATATTTGAAAAGAAACATTTGGCCTCAGATTTTAACAGAAACAGCTAATTCTTCACAGTCAACTTAGTACTTCACTTTTCAGAAAGAAATTCCCATACCCTCTCTTCCACTTCCTTCCAGTGGAATCTTCACAAGGAGATTCATAAGGCACCCAAAAATACTGCTGTTCCCCTTCCTCCACTCCCCAAACTCTACTTTGCATGTTTGTTGATAAGTCATTTGCTCATAATCTTCTTGTTAAGTAAATTTAAACTCTGTGCTTCCATCACTTCAGGGCTGAAGGCTAGGGAACAGTAAAGTGGGGAAAGGCTTTTGCTGTCCATAACTATGAAGCTTTACTGGTCCAGTGACCACTGGAGCTTAGAAACAAATTTACCTTCTTGAGTAAAGAAGAAATACGCAGGTAGAGAAATACCATAAAGGTTATATAACAAGACAGAATACCGGAATTAAGGGAAAGCATCTCATATCTACCTCTATGTCCTTAGGCAGCTTACTGTAAAAGCCTAGATCCACTCCAATTATCTGAAGGAACAATTATAAGGATAAACACTGCTTAATTTTAGAGACCTCATGATGGATGGGCAATGAACCAAAATGTAACATGTTCAGGTAATATATAAAAATAATCCACATTCTCTCTTGAAAGACAATGTTTTCCAAACTAGCTTGTGTTCACAGAACTCTAAAAGCAGGCATCCACATTCTGCGTGAAACAGCGCTGTTGCCGATGCTTAAACTCTTGTTAAATCTCTCCCATTTTATAGCTAATCACATTTTTATAGCAGGCATGAAACTCTCTACAAGGCCCTTGCTGAGCTGTTCCTGTAAATCAAAACCTTATTCCATCTTTCCGCTTGCTGGCAGCAGAGTAAGGTTACTTTTACCATTTATGGTTATAAAACACATCCAACTTTTTCCCCCCTTCAGTTGCTGCCTTTTTTCCACTAGTCTTTCCTTCTCTCTCTCACTTCAAGGAAGATATTCCAAGTTCAGCTAAACAACTTCAGAACTCATCTATAACCTTTTTCTTGTCTTCAGTACCCTTACAACCTCATGAAAACATCTAATGAGAAGACAGTGAAACATTAATACAGTATTTAGGTCAAGAGCCTCCTTCTGACCTCAAGTCACATGAAATAAACAAAAGCCACACAAGAACACCAGGAGCTCAGAAGGGCACTGGGGGTGCTCAGAAGGATACTTTAACACTCTGATATAAAAACTCAGTTCAACATGTGAGCAAGAAGAATGAAGAAACATAGTTAAATCTTACAATTTGACACACCTATAAGCAGCCATCACATTCTGCAATAAAGCAAACTTAAGAATGAGGGAGGAAAACATTTCCAAGATTTAGATACGCTGTCCAATTACATCCACCCCTCCTCGCACATGGGGTATTAAACTGAAACAGCCTCTATTTATGATGCCCACAGACTGAAACACCAGATTCAGTTTCTTGTCAGGTCTGGTTCCGTTTTCCCCCTCCAAGGATCCTGCCACAGAAACAGGACACACTCTGCCCTTTCACACGCCTCCGCAGGGCACATTATCAACACAGCTCTACAAGAAACGATGTCACATGGAAGAACAAGGATGTACATTGGAAACTCCTGAATTTTCAGCTTGGAAAGGACTCCAGCCGACACTGCATATGGGAGCAGTCAGCACACATGAAAATCATTACAGAGATGTTATTACAGGAGAACACATGTCCAGTTACAAAAGCAAAGCAACTCTGGTGCTTAGAAATGAAGTTTTTCTGATGGACTTGAAATCTACAGTGTTTCAGAAAGATATAGATACATTTATGGACCAGATCAGATTAATCTGAACATCAAGAACAGCCTTTATTTGGTCTCAAATCAACTTTTAAGGGTGTCAGCCTCTTGTTTAAAATTTGATGTTCAAAAGAAATTTAAGCATAGTACATTCTCACATTTAATTCCTACAGTCATCTTTAGCCAAGGATTTGCTGCCACAGAGAAATCAGAACTGAAAAATTACTGACCTTTAAACTTCACATTTCCTGAACCTTATAGGTGAAATGAACAAGCTACAGAAATGGTGATGTACACATGTACAGAAAAAGGCTTTCTAAGGAGATTATTCCCACATTAACTGGGTGGTTCATGACAACAAGCTGGTTTGTGAACCCACATCACTCCATTCTTTTTGTTCCATTCTGCCTCAAGCAGAAATCTGCAAGCAATCAGTAAAAATGATGCAACTACCTGCTTATCAAGGGGGTTTGGTTCTTCTGATTTCTGGAAGTATGCCTTAAATAATGCTGTTCATTTAAGAGATGTTTGATTTTGTGCATAATTTATTGTACATATTCTATGCAGATGTGAGCATAAACTGTTGTTACAATTTTCCACCTGGATATTCACAGTGACTGCACTGATTAATGGCTCCATAACTATTACATCATTCTTGACTTCATCCCTTGTAGTTAAGCATATTTCATGAACAATGGAACAGAGGGTAATCAAAGGAAATCAATTTTCAAGGTCTTAAGTTCTTGAGACACAGACCACCTGCATGAGGTGCTCAAAATATCTTTGCATCCTGAACTCAAGGGCAGGATGAGGCAACGGAAGCATTTGGAGTAAGAGCTGGGTGCTGGACATTGGGGAAATGGTAGCATGTAACAGGAGAAAGAAAGGCAAAGGAGCCATGCAAAACCTTGCTCCGCCTGCAGAAGTTGCCACCCCTTCCCCTGAGCCCAGCAGGACAAGGTACTAAGAAGTGAGGCCTCCTCTCACCCAGAGAGGGAGTCCCCAGGGAAGAGCTGCGAAGAACAATGCCTATGAAAGGTATCTCCCTGCTTGTATTCTCTTTTTTGTCACTTCCTTGCAGAACTGATGCTGCTACTAGAACTACAGTTACTACAATCATCTCCTTCCTGTTCATTCGCTATCCCACACAGAGGTCCTCACAGCTGCTACCTTAACTTTCCTGCCAGAGAGAAAAGGTAGAACATCCACTGAATCACAAGAACTCCAGAAATTAGGTTGCCTGCAAGTACTTTCTGACAAGAAACTCCAACAGAACCAGCCTCTCTCACACTTAACATAATTAACTACAGATGAATGCCTTTGAGAGCTCATCAACAAAGGCAGAGAAGGAACCTGCTATAACCATTCAGCTCCATAGTTCCCCTATCCCAACTGCAAACCCAATCAAACATGGGTTATTTATTCTTCAAAAACAAAGTTCAGATTACAATTTCATGGTAAGATGAATAAATATCTGGAGTAACACTCTTAAGTCAATGGAAATCACCTGGATTTGCACAAAAAATGTGGCTCGTGTTCCAAATTGCTAAAAATGTGGTTGACATCACAACATAACAGTAGCTGAAAGATTTGAAGAAAACTACTTGCATGCATTTTTCTGAGCAAAAAGAGCAGAAGGTTAGATTCAAATACTACTGTCAACATAGCAAGGGTCAACATTAATATTTTCTTCTCATGTAATGAATTGTCAGATCTCGGCTATGCTGCTGTCCTATTATCTCCTGGGAGGAAGGATAAATTGGTTAATATAGTTCTTTCCAAAAAAAGCCTTCAAAAGCAGAAACATCTGGTATGTCCATTACTCATTATTTGGCCTGAGTTCAGTAGTAAGGCAAACTACACAACCCATTTGCTTTCTCTTACCTAGAAAGGTCACAGTAAATGGGAGCCCAGGTTTACGGAAATCATTGCAAACTGGAAGGAAGATGGCTGTGGAGCTTACAGATACACTTTGTTTCCTGTTCTCAGCAGCAAAAAAATGCATTCACACCCACTATAATCTAATGGCTATAGGAAGTCATATGATTTACAGGAGACACAGAGATTCAGGTAGTCAAAGTATTTTTAAATGTGGCATTAAAGAACCTCAGAATATATCTTTTATTTTATTTAAAGTATGCTAAGAGTTAGCTCAAAAATCTAAGCCTACAGCCACATGAAAACTGGAAAGAGTTGCAGAAATCAAGCAGTGTGTGTTAGCCTGAAACAAAGCAGGGAGCTGAATCCAGATACCAGAAGTTTGGGTTTAACTCTTCTGGTCAGTTGCCTCTGCAACTGGATTGAGCAATATTGGAACCACACCCTTGTCTTTACATTTAAGAATACTAGTATGGTTCAAGCCTGCCAGAGTTGGAAAATAAAGAAAAAGAGCCCAATCAGTCTTTCTCCCATCTGGACTATACTAAAAGGCAGCCATTTGCAAGACAAAATACTGGTTTTTAACTCATCATTCAAGAGAGATAAGTATAAATAACATGCGTGAGGCCCACTGCCCAAAGGGAACTGTGTGATGAGATGAGATGAGATTATTAATGGGATAGTTTAATCATAGCAAAATCCACAACAGGAGTTTGCTGTTGTGATGCTCAGTATTCTTATACCAGAAGTCTAGACATCCCCTACGAAGGTCCCTAAAACTGTGGGCCATCTGTCTGCATGCACATAATGTGTTTTCACACCTGATTTAAGGTAGAACTGAAGTTCAAATGTAGGGCACCCGACAATATCAGAATTACACAGCTCTTAGGTCATCACTTCACCTCCAATAACCCTTAGGCAGCTGAAGAGTTCTGACATGCAACCTGCCCCAAAGCTGTCTTGACATGTCAGAAAGACAGGCAAATGCCACTCTATCCAAAATATGCTGTGAGCACTACACCTGCAATACCGGTACCACAATTAGTGTGACCACAAAAAAATTAACAGTAGATCTTTGAACAAGCACCATCTGGTCTTAGTATCAGTTGAAGCAGAAAATGTCCAAAAGGAAGATTTTTTAGAATTCATAAACATGACAAAGGCAAGCTAAAGTTTTACAGACTTTCCTAATTATATAATGCTTGGGTTCAAAACCATGACTACTGTTTCAACGTAGGTCACATACCATTCTTAAGTTTATTTTAAAAAAATTCAAACTAAAATAAAATTCTAGACTATAGTCTTGCATTGAAACCTGTTTGTTTCAACAATTATTGACCACCTGATCCACTACACAAACCTCTGCTATTCAAGGAAGCAGAGGATTAAAAAACAGCAGTGGAGGGAGCAGACTGGAACGCAGGGTTACCACTGGGTTTCACAGACATTTACAAAAAGAAGACACAAGCTATGTACCTGGGAGAATTCCTATCCTATCCCACTCTTCCTGACCAAGCAAGGACTCTCATCACTCAGACTTATATCTTCTCCCTTCAAATACTTGTCAGGCTTCCTTTTCATTCTTACAGATGGCTGTAAGAGACAAATACCTCCTCATCCAGCGTCTGATTCTAACTGTTTAGCATTTGGAGGTCTGGGATGTGAATATGGAAAGGGGGGATTTTTGTGGTGGTTTTTTTTTTTTCTTCACAGGTTGTTCATCCTTGCTCGCTTATTTTCTCCACTTTCTCAGTCCAAACCACAGCATCTGTGCAAACAGTAGAGGGATGGCTGGGGAGCTAGGAAACAGTTTCTTGATCAGCTCTAGCACTCCTGTAAATGATCCCAGGTTGTGTTCATGGGGACACCAAAGGTTTTATAGACATAACTCTCATTCAACACAACCAAGCTGAATGTTCTAGGGCTTACAATTCAACATAATTTGGAACAGGCACCACAAGGCTACAGTATTCTGACAAAAAATAGCCTAACTCAAACCAGGAACTCTCTATTCCACAGCTAGAGAAATAAACAATAGAACTTCAGTAAAAATTATAGTATGACTACAAAATAATTTTCTCAATTAATCTTCACAGAAATAGTTAATATGCTGCAATGAAAAAGGCTAAAAAATGAGTTAAATATCAACAGCACACACAACAGACACACCAAGAAGTGATGCAATTAAACTTCTGTGATCCTTTTGCACAGGAACCTTGTGCAGGTTACCTTTATGGTTGAGCAGCTTCAACACACACATTTAAGAGCACTGCTTCAGACTGTAAGAAACTCATCTTTTCCTCTTAAAAAGTCCAAAATTATATTTTATCTTATTATAGGGTCACCACATATTTAAAGGGGGGGGAGGGGATGAACAGCACAATGTAACTTTATACCTGAATTATTTCAAAAATACTTAGCTTTTTCCATAAGAAGATGAAATTTAATTTCATGTCATTACTTTTTCTAGCCTCTTCTTGGTTTCTAGTAGCCAAAGCAATTTCAAAACTAGATAACAGTTATACCTTTTCAGGTAGTAATTTTACTAAAATTTTTACACATTTCTCTAGACTGGAAAATGGAAGGACATCTCCTTATGGTTTTCACTATCTATTTTTCTTCAAAATAAGCTTGTTATGTTTACCTTCAGGGATCTTCAATATTTACTATGCATAATCTGCATTATTGACCAATTTCACTTTCAGGGAATAAAATTTGCAGCTTTTGTTGTTGCCATTTATTTGTTTTTATTCTTCCTAGCAAAATAGTTTATTCACTTACTACAGATCACACTTTCAACAAAGTACCTAAACAAGTTCTCATTTGCCTCACCCTCCTTCCCACAGACAGGAGAACATCTAAGCTCTGTTTTATCCCACATGTTCCTACAAAGAGTATTCTACATGTTTCTCCATGTGCCCTTTTGCTGAATTTTCCTATAGTTTTAATGCTTATAAAAGTTGACCTTAAAATAGAACAGGTAGATTAAAAGAAGGCTTCCTGGAGACACTTTATCTTGGACATTTCAAAACCTCTAGGACATTTAAAAAAAGCTACCTTGGTAGTTGTACTGTCAGAGATGCTTTTCCAGCCTTTGAGGCAACGCGAATCCAGGTCTTCTTTAGGCTACTATTCTCCAAAGGGAAAAATCCAGTGTTTTGTAGTAAAGCTGGAAAGATTTTGTCTTTGACATCAGCAGGCAGAGTGTGTCCACAGGATGAATACTCTCAATTCCTAAATGACAATCCATTTCCAATTTACAGGTTAAACCAGCACTAAGAAAAATAATAGTTTGTGAACAAGTCCAACATGAGAGCAGACAAGGGAGAGAGTTTGCAAAAGGTCATAAATAGATCCCTTTCATTTTTAGTTCTTCTATTTCACTGCAGTGTTAGCTGTTATAAGTGTATATATAAGATTTAAGTATTAGTCCTACAAATATCTAGGCCAATCTTTCTTTCCTTCATGACTCAGCAGAGGCACCAGAACTTAAAGGCTAGTTCAATGCTCATAGTAAAATTTGATCTAATATTAAAATCTAAATCTCTCATCTACACCAAGCATGGAAAAGATCTTAATCCTTTCTCTTCACAGGAATTTTGTTGTATATTTCAAGACACGCTTACATCCTCTTCCTTTCCCAATCTTATACTAGATAAAGGAAAGAAAGGTATTTCAGTGATTTCCTTTACAGGTCAGGTTTTCTGAACTTCAGTTCAATCTTATATTGCCTTGAACTTACTCAAATCATTACACTTGTAATGAATCATAAATCCTCAAAACAACTACGAAGATGTTTCTTAAACACAGCTTAAAATGCAAAGACTTGAAATTCAATCTAGCAAGGAGCTCGTATATCATACTTCAGTGCTTCGCAAATTGAAGGAAGGCATTTGAAAAGCCAATGTGAAAAAACTCTGAAATAACTTCATTTACATGAAGTCACCTTTTAAAGACACTGTAGTACTTTTTGCCACCTCTATACAAAGTAGCAGCTTTTACTTTAAATACAAGTTTTATGGTGTCAGCCAAGATGGCTGGGCCAAACTGGATCCCCTCTTTCTTACCAGGATGACTGAAATGCCACCTAAGGGCTGCAGGACATGACTTCATGGATTACAAAGGCACTTGCCTCTCGTGGTACCCGACAGACCACATACGCCTGAGAACGGAAATACCTTTAAAAAGCCCCGTGGTGTCAGAAAGTGCAGCACCAGACAAACAAAGCTATTTCACTCCAGTTTGTTTTGGCAGCTTTTCAACTCTCTAGTCTATCCTTGCCTTGTATTCACATACAAGACTTGGAACAATTCCATTTGTCAAGTCTACCTAGATGGAGCATTAAGTTGGCCTCTAAAATAAGACAGGGACAGAAGGGAAAAGTAACGCAATTCAATACTGTTAACAATTTTCTCACTATAGTTTTATGTAAGCAGGACAAAAAATGCAAGGTAGACAGGGGAAAAAAATAACACATGAAATCTGAAGTTGCAAAAGACTACTTTTCAAGTCATGCCACCTAGCATAAGACAAAGTTAGCCAAATATGAAAACCTATTTTTGTGAAAAAAGTCATCATAATATCTCAGAATAATTTTGAATTAATCTAGAAAAGGAATATATACTTATTTTCCATAGTCTAAACCAGACAGTTGGTAGTGCTTCGTGTAAGACTGAAGAGCTTCCAGTTAAGCACATTATATTTTTATATATTACTAGAATGGCTATTATTACACATGTATCATACATCCAGCATACATCTGCTAATGGAAATATAAAATTACTCGGTGTTTCAAGCAAAAGCTACTCTTCACTTTATACTGTCTTTCAAGGGAAGCTACATTTTTACAATACCAATCCTTGTGTTAGATATTACCAGGAAAGAGTTATGAAATATGTACACTTGGGCATCTATTCACATAAGAAAAGCTTCCCAATTGCTGAACTTTTATAGCAACTTTAAGAAAAATGAAAAAATTTTGGCTAGCCACTATCATGCATTGAACTTGAAAAGTGAAAGCAACATCCTTACTCTATTTTGGAATTTAACTTGGACAAAATTCAGCTTCCATTTTATTCTCAGGCGTTTCAGTAAACCATAACCAAATTATGATCAGTTTTAATTAAGTCAATGGATTAGGAAAACTTACTACCTAAAATCACACAAATCCTTTTTACTAGGGCCTGCATTTGGCTTCTAAAAACCAGGTGAGCTTGGCAGACACTTATATTTACCAAATGGCAAAAGCAAGAATTAAAAAGCAATGATAAAAAATTGACACTGGGATGACATCTAATATCTTAAAAATTGTCTCCACTAATAAACATATCTTGTAATAACTTCAATGGTATAATTTACAAACCTTTAAGGAAGAAACTGTATTCTTATGATCATGAAATTCTCCAAGCAACTTTGTTGAACCTTTTTAAGTACTACTCCAAGATACATACCAGCTTTCCTGCTGTATTTTCTCTGTGCTACATAGCTATCAAATAGAGCACATGCTCTAAGCCAGTCTTGTGCTCCAAGCTTTTGAAGAGACGTGCAATTTAAGTCAGAGCCCTGAATCAGAGTATCAAACAGATGGATAGTTGTTTATTCAAATTATAAGTAAGTTTTTTACATACAGAACAAACCAAAGTATAGATAAATGAGTCATTAATAACACAACATTCACCATTTAAACAAACAAAAAAACCCCTCACCATTTTACATCTTGTTACAGTTTGCCTTCATGGCAGGCAGCCATCCTGCATCATTTGTGGGTGAGGAAATGGACTGAAATGATAAATGACAAGAGTGGTTTCTAAGACTTGCAAGTTCCTTGATTCTTCCCAGAACAGTGTCTTTTTTCAGTGGAGATGTCATTATATCAGAAGTTTCTACCTGAGGGTTCAGAACTTTTACTATCAATATGAAAAACTAAAAAAAAACTATTGTCAGCAAGCTTAAGTTCATGGCTGGACTCAGTACTTCATGGAAAAGTTTCAAGATCTGCAGATCAACGAGTTGACATTCACAGTACATTACTTCAGCTCTGTTAACCACTTTGGCAAGCAGTCAGTCCTTGTACAGTCATCAAGAAGTACAGACAATAATTCTTACCCTTTCCCTTCTAGGTCCACACTATGTGCTTGATTAATGACTGACAAGTTTCTCCAGCAACATATTTAGCAGGGAAGCTGTGGAAAATTGTTTGCCTATCAGTAGAAATTAAATATAGGATTTGTACAAAGATTAAGCTTACATGAGATGGGACAGATAACTTGCAGCAAGAAAACACACCAATAGCTTCCCACCACAGGAGGTCTTCTGTAAAAGCTTTACTATCTCCACACATCTCATCTTGGACAACAGGGAGTAGTAGCAAAGTCTCAGTAACAGACAGTACTGCAAGACTGCAAGCAGGTGCTTTTCCCTGTGTTAGCAGGATAAACAGAGCACATTTTCAACACCTGAACTGGTGTAGTCATTCACCCAGAACAAGTCAAGATTAAGCTACTCAGTACCAGCTTTATTTCTCAAAACAATTTAACCAGACATTTAAATTATCCAAGACAAAAGTTTAGCTGCTCCTAATAATTTAATAAGCTTCAGAGCAAGCATCAGGTAGATCATGGTGATCACTGATGGCATCCTATATTAGATTTACAATGCTGAAACTCTTTTATGCTTATAGAAAAAACAGACAAGGTTTTCATTTCCTTCTACCTGTGCACAATATTTGGTGAAGAATAGTTATGATTGTTACTCCAGCAATCAAGCCTGTTTTTCTGCTTGTGGAAGTGGATTAATTAATTTATGACTGCCATTGCTTGTTAAGGAATTTCTTTCTGAAAACTGTACAATATACAAAGCCTACAGCTCCAGAAAAAAAAAAGAAAAATAAACAACAAACAAACAAATCCCAAATGGAAAACTCAAAACTTGAAAAAGGAAAAAAAACCCACCATATTTTTTTTTTAATGAAATAGCATTCAAGTCTACTTTGCAATTGCACAAAGTTCTGCAAAGCAATTACATTTTGTTTTCATCTCCTGCAGGCAAGTACTCCTTTCATCCATGTTTTCCAGTTGAAAATGGACTAGGTACAGGCAGTAGGTGGGGATTTTTTTGAGAAAGCCATCAGCTACTACTTTACACCTCCAACCCTCACGTGATCTGAGAGAGCTGGCATCAAAGCCTTCAAGATTACGGATGATTTCTCCTTCTGGCCAGCTGAAACCCAGCACTACAGCAGAACTGAGCACTGTCCTAAACCAGCCCTTCTCAGCCGAGGTCGACAGACAGTAGGTCTCCAAACCCAACCTTCATACTGTCCAAAACTGAAGACTCCAGAGCTCTGCTCAGTCTCAGCAAAGAAGTTTTGACTACATTAAACGAAGCACATGCACAACTATGAGGGTTCCAGAGAAATTAGTGACTCATTTGCCTTTAACTCTATGAATGCAAACTGCCATGAATGCCTTATGGTTCTATAGTCAACCATGCCTTAACAAAGTCATTTATTTAGCTATCATTTAAAAAAATTAAGGCCTTCACACTAAGCAACTCCAGCCCAGACAACCCATGCAACAGAACAGGGCTGTGAATGCCAGTGGCTTCTGCCTCCCACACAACCAACAGTCCCTCTCACCCTCAACATGTAAACCTCAGCACAGCCATACTTTATACATCCTTGGAGAGGATTCATTTAATTTTGATTTCCTCTCTGTGTTTGCTTTGGAAGTTTGCAGCTTGAGCAAAATATACATGACCAAAGTTTGGCAGCAAGAAGCCCGTAACTATGATGTATATCATTTCAGCCTGGCAAGCATATTCAGGAAAATAACAAGCTGGCAGTGAGGACAGCTTCATCTCACATGCAGAAAGTGGAAGATGGGTGTAGGAATAAGGAAAGGCAAGACATTTCCAGGAGGTAAATTTAAGATGGATGGAGTCTGATATCATCCCTGTGGCTGAGGAACACAGTGCTCAGCAAAAGAAGCTTTGATCATGACAGAGGAGGTGGCAGGCATACAGACCTTTCTTTAAAGGCCTTTCCATCATCTGACAGGTTTCTAATGTGTTGGTTACTGGTACCTTCCAAAGCTTGCCAGAGCAGTGGTAAAACCAGGGCTGTGCAAAGAGGTATTAGTGCCACAGGATAGCACACAGAAAAATGAGAGTTTTGCTGGTCCAGCTGGCATGTTTGAGCATAATGCTAGATTGACAAAAACAGTAGGTATTTTCTATAATATTTTCCAGTGAGAGGAATATTAATGAATTCTGAACTGTACCATTTGCAATTTAAGTGTCAGTTAAACATTGCAAATTTCAGTCTCAACTTTTATTCCACCAGTTGTCTATCACAAAGAAGTTAAAGGCATGTATAATATGCTATTATAGGTACATAATATTCCATTCCATGCAATCATAAAATCATGCTTCCAAGATAATACCTCCCAACCTATAACACATTCTCTCCACAATAGAAAACAGCTTCTACTGCATTCCAACTAAACACAAGGACTTTCTTTTTAGCTTGTTCATGCTGTTTCCATATAGCTGAAATTCATTTACTCAGCTGAATTCTCTGGTACCTCCCTGCAGTCATAAGCTCCAATTTATGAGTGAAGAAGGCATTATTGCCTGGAGCAAAATAATCTATCCGTCCTGACACAGACCTTGTTCCAGGGATTTTCCAGCACGCAAGGGTTCTTCACTGTGTACAAACTCAAAATTATCCAACATCACAACCCATTACTGTTTCAATAGTGTACTGGTCTTGTAGCATTTGGATTTTCATGCACCTAGAGAATTGACAGGGTTCCTTTTATTAGACCTCACTATTAGTCTGTCAATATTATGTTGCTGCTCCCACCAGAAGCTTTCTGTAAAGAAACACAAGTGCTGGAATGCAATGGCCTACATTTGCCTTAATGTCTTGTTATCAATGTTTGTGTGTTATCCCTACAGACGAAACCTAAACTCACACCTACCTTTTTAGTATTATACACTACAGAAGGTTTATTTCCACCCTCAGCTTTGCTACCTTTGCTATCTTTTAACAACACTGCTCCCTTTTCCCAATCTAAATACAGGGCCTATAGTTTAAGCAGTCCCTTCCCTCTCCAAAATAAAATTCAGTTTGTGGTTCTGTGATACAGAACCAAAATAGCTTGTGTCAGAAACTGCAAAAAAAATTAAAACAGTCTATTCAGACTCAGTCACAAGCTCAATACCAGAGCTAAGTATGACTGTTCCATTAAAACTAAAAAATTAGACACAGATGAAAAAGACTTATCAGGTTCAACTCCACAGTCAAAAGTCCACAAAAAGGAAAAAAAAAAAAAAAGGAAGAAGGGGGATAAAACCTGTTTAAAATCAGTGTCAGTTTACTGCACAGTATTTCACCCAGGCCCAAGGTTCAGCATGCAATGTTCAAACACTGAGAATAAGACCATGTATTTCAACACCTATATATAAACTTTTGTTTTTTACTTTTAAGCCTTTGCCATCGAGTGATTCATGGTTTGAATATGGCTATCTGAATACTATCATACTCTGGATATGTAAGACAACATCATTTACAAGAGGGTGCAACATAGTTAAACACCTGGTTTTTCCTGGCCTTGTTCAGTCAGCCTACAATTCTTTCCTCAAGGAAAAAAAGAAAATGATGATTTTTAAACTACTTCCAGATGTTAAATGGCAATGGCTCTGACCAGGATACCTGAAGCTTCAAAAGCTCCAGCTAACTTGTACATCCACATTAAACAGAATAAAATGAAGCACATCTGGCATGGTAAGCAAAGGCATCATGCCACACTTCCAGAGCTCTGTACAGGATGGATGCCTCGACAAACTGGGGGCAGGAGTGTCCTTCATTTGGATCAAATTAACACAGACATGATGTACAAATGAGGGCTTTAAGCCAGCATGTCAATAAAACAGCACAGGAGCCTAAACACTTCCAAGCCCAGTAGAAGATCTAATTCTGAGCTGAACACACCATTACCAGACCACAAAGCTTGCCCACAAAACTGGGTCAGAATTGAAAAGATCACAGTCCAAGGAGAAGCAAATTTTTTCCATTGATTTCTGAACCACATTAGTATTAAAAAATACTCA
The DNA here is from genome assembly GCA_013400955.1 of Drymodes brunneopygia. Taxonomy (NCBI): domain Eukaryota; kingdom Metazoa; phylum Chordata; class Aves; order Passeriformes; family Petroicidae; genus Drymodes; species Drymodes brunneopygia. Next base: position 328,404 of record VZTZ01021762.1, on the reverse strand, counting down.
AAGTCAGAACAAAATTGATGTTACTTGTTAAATTTTCAAGAAGCAACCAAGGCAACAAAATCTTTCTAGGTTTTGAGCGCACACCACAAACTACTGCACTACAGTGTTAATGAGGTGAGGACTGACGATGTGTTCGCAGTTTAGCATCCTCCCATGCCAAATTTCTTGAAAATTCCAATACACGCACAGATGGGAAGAGTTGAAGCTCATCCAAATCATGAATTTAGTTTCCTGGACACTAGTAAATGAACACAAATAGAAATAAATAACACCCCAACACATAAATAGCACCCTACCACCTAAAATACACACATTTTTCTTGCTACAGAGAAATGTGTCAAGACATGAATGGAGACCAGTATCATTGACAGCCATGCATTTCATACCAAAGATGATCTTGTCCTCAGGTTAAAAGGAGCTGACAAACATGCCTCAGATTTTCACTTAAGTTTCAACGACTTTGTTTTCATAGAGTTTTTGTGGAATGACTGATCACTAGCTCCAGTTCCTCTCACTATTCCAGTGTGAGTCTTTTCAATAACAGCTCAAGCTGTTTTTGATGGGCAACCCCTTGATGGGACATATCCATAGGTTCAATGAATCTCAGACATCAACTCCTTTGAAGAAATATGGTCTCTCTTAGGACTTGAAATTAGTGACACTTACTCTGGAATTTAGCATAAAAGTATAATTTAATCCAAGCCAATAAGAAACATTTTCAGACTGGTATGTGAACTATTTTTTAGAACCACACTCACAATCCCAAGATAAATATCATTAAGTTTTACACAGAGTTTATGATTTATCTTTTGGATTAACGAAGTCCATCTGGTTATCCAAGTAACATCAAATTCCAAAGATTCACCATGAATACATTTGATGTTAACTAAACCATCTACTACAAAATGCTTGTTTCTCTGGCATGCACTGGCTAACCATTGAGGCAGAAAGTCACAATTTCCACGATGGGACCCAAAGGAAACAGTTTGTCCTTTCTGCAGTATCTGAGCCTGCGTAAGTATATATGTAATATAAGTATATATATCATATTAAGCAATAGACAGTAGAATACAAAGGTTTGGTCACTCATACTTTTAACCATTTTTTTTTAATGACTTTGCAGATAGTGTTCTTCAGTTTCTACTGAAATTGAAGTTTCACTTTTAGTAGTAGTTTTACTGCTTGCAGTTCAAACTAGATTCTTTTTTTCTCCTATTAGGGAAAGAGTTATTGTTTAGTTATGGTTTTTTTATTCTTCCTTCAAAAAAAAGAATATCACATATTTAAACGTGGTTGCTTCAGTTTAGAATCAGGAAATGTTGAACAGTAAAAGTTTGTGGCATATTGTCCTTCTACACCCATCTTATTTCCAAGATACATGAGAAAATATCTTTCTCTCAGACAAGCATATATAAGGAGTTGCCCTAATATATCATGTTCCAATTTCTGTGAAATTTGCAGGTTTGAAATTCAAGCAGCATTGAAGCAATTACAGTTCTGAGTTAAAGCATAAATGAAGGATGATAATAAGTTACTCTAATAGTCTGGACATTAACTTAATATCAAATTCACGCGATACCCGCAACTGTTCTTTCACTTTAGGCTTCTGTTCATATCAAAACTGGAATAACCAATAACAGAAATTAGGAGATGAGAAATTATAACAGTTCTGAGCCTTGTTTTTCAGTTCACAGCATTTGTCTGCTGTCTAATTCAAAATGGACCTCTATCAATAATCATGACAAATAGTTTCTCACAACCAAATCTCATGTTTGTGTCAGAATCTTTAGTCTTCTCCTTATGAACAGTATTTTAAAAACAATTGGTATCATCCCAGGAATGAAAAAACATAGTTAGTAGGGATATATTGTGTGTGATTTTGGGCTTTTTTTTTCCCATATACAAGCACAACTTCTAAATAGAATTAAAAATATGTGAAAGCATTAACACGTCACGGTGAAAAGGTAACAATTCTGCTTCATTCCAAATAGCTATTTAATATGATTGGCAAAATCTTCATTCCAAATAGCTATTTCATATGATTGGCATAATCTTCATTCCAAATAGGTATTTAATATGATCAGCAAAATCTGAACCCAGTGACTGAATGGCAGTCCTGTTCTTTTGAGTTGGATACCCTTTCATTGGGAGTGACATTCTCAGCATAGTCCAGCAAATATTCATATCTCACTAAATGCTATGGGAGTCTGTCTTCCTTAGTTAGACAGTGGCAGAAGTGATCTTTACAAAACATTGAAGGATAGAAGCAGATTCATCATTTATCTAATGTCATCTTAGAAGAAAGAAAAATAAATGTTCCTTGAGAATTTTCTTTCTCAAAACATACTTGTTAAGTAGTCTGCCAAATTAACAGCACCAACCGACACTCACTGGTGTCAGCTTTTTTGTACTGGAACACAACAAAGCATATTCAGAATATTGTGAATTTTAGCCAAGTCTTCAATAATCTCCCATTAAAACCAGGCACATCACCTTCTTGATCAGGTTCACATGTTTTACATGGCAAAAGCTTTCAAAAAACAAACCCAAGGCTGGACAGAAAATCTGTAATACAACTGAATCTGAGGTACCAGGTCACTAAAAGAAATTTGAGAATATTAATTCTACAGGAATAGAAAAGGGAAAATACACTCACAGCTAAATCAGATTGAGCTGTAATTTTGCCTCAGATTACAAGAAGTTACTAAAATCTTGTTTTTAAAGTGAAAGAAAAGCAAGAGTAAAAGAGCATTTTGAGAAAGCAGAGTTCAAGCTAATGGTTTATCTCAGCCCACAATAAAGAAGGGTCAATAGTTTTCCAAGACAGAGCTCACAAAATGCAGTCCCAGTTATAATTTTATGATTTAGATTACATATGTACCTGGTTCTAAGACACACTACCATAAAAGTCTTTCCCTGACCAAGGTAAATGACTGTTCTGAACAGTGTCTGAATTACTGGGTGCCACACTAAGATTTTATTGCTGAAATGGAAGCTCAAACCCTACCTGACAAGGCTTACCAATGTTTATCTTATGGGGTAGAGGTGGGAAACATGGGCGTGTCTAAAAAATGAACAAATAATCAATGCTTACATAAGTCTACATGGACATATAAATATTCATATTAAGCAAACATCACACCTGGAAAAAATAATGTATTCCTACTGCCCACATCCTTGAGATTTCTTACTGTGTTTCTTTCAGGGACTCCCACACAGCATTATTTACCTACAATGGACAAGGTAAAAAATTTCCCACAAACAATTAATACCTCACAGTGCTGTAAAATTTCACTCTTTGATATACAAGATGGAAACGGACTTCATGTTAGGGAAAACCAAAAGCACTGTAGATTAGATTAGGCCCTGGTAAACCCCAAAATTTAGTTACTATGACTCTGATAGAAACTTACAACAGAGCTTTATGATGTATCCAAGTCACTGCAAGCAGCATAAGGGTTACAGTCATCCAATAAAGTCAATAAGCTTCTTCCCACCCACAGGGGTTTGTCCAAGGCAGCACAAACACACCACAAGTAGGTGACATGCCTATGAAAAGTCTCTGTACTTCACTTTGTGGGAGGGTAACTCAAACTAATTGATCTGAATTGACTACAGAATCTTGCAAACGAGCATTTATAATGCATCTCTAAAGAAATCCTGCCTGCCTTCTGGCAAACCTATGTACACCTAAGAGATACAGTAAGGAAGTAGAAATCTCCTAGCCCAGTATAGCTGATAGGTTGCTATGGGCCCTCATTTTTCTCTATCAAAAAAAAAAAAAAAAGATATTTTATTTAAACTGTTAATATGACTATTTTACTTTGAGGTTCAAGAGATACGAACTCACAAATCCATCATCACAGCTCAAGATGAAAACTATTCTTAAATACAAAAGAAGTCTCAAAACGGCCAGTTAGTGACCATGCATCAGGCACAACCCCACAAGTTATATGTTCAGGTGTGGCTGATTTAGGCTAGAGGAACACGCAGATGGCAAATCATCAGATTATACCCATGCTCACAACTTCTCCTTATACTTCCAGCCTAGTCTGCTGTAACTGCCTGAACTGATGATGATCCAGCAGTCAGAATTAACAGGAGCATAAGAATTATCATTATCCACTCTTGAACTGCCATTTTCATCAGCCAACCCCAATACAACCTTCTCAAAGGAAATCTGGGAATGCTGGCCGAAACGAGGAGATGCCAAACTTGAGAAAAACACAGTAGCAGGAACTGTGGTACAACAGCCAGAAGAGAAGTACAGAATGACTCAGAAACTCTAAGCAGATATTTCTCAGGCATGCTGCTAGTTTTGGCACTGTTGGTGGTATCAGTCTTAAAAATTATGCAGTCATTTGACATAAAAAGATAAGATATAGGAACATGAGGCAGGATATTTTGTGCAATAAATTTAAACTACAGCATCTTAACAGGGATTGTGAAGTTACAGTAAAAAAAATTGCTGTTCCAATTTTATTTCATTATTTCAATCAAGAACTAGAACTAATCTGAAGGAACTTGCTAGTCTTACTTCATAAATTCTGAAAAATGGATAAACCTGACATATTTAAATATGCATTATCAGGTTATATATATTCTTCAAGAAGTCTTAGGAGACAGTCTAGCATTCAAGAAGGATGGGGTTTTGACTAACAAATGCTGGGCGTTCATCAGATATTTGGAGATGACTTCACTTTTCAGGGAAGGAAACTACTTTAGACAGCTATCATAGGCAATAACAGGAGGAACAGTTAAGTGTCAGAACCTCCCTGAAATAACAGTGTTTAAGTAGTTTGGAACAGCATTTTACCCAAAGAATTACATTTGGGATCTTGGATTCCTTAAAATCAGATTTACAGGTAATTGAATAAACTGTAATCACTCCTACCCAAGCATCAGGCCTTACTTGGAAAAGCTAATGCCAGGTTTTTAAATTGGGATCATTTCTCTTTAGCTGTACTGTAAGTGCATTTGCTCTGGTGGGTCTCACATTTCAGACAGCATATCAAATAAGACTGCAGTTTCATGTACCATTCCAATTTGTTCTTGGTATTGTTTGGGCAAGTTTTAAACATTTGGCTATAGCATTTCAGTACAAATTAGCCAGAATAACGTAAGGTTTCAATTTGCAGGTTCAACCTTGCCAATCTCCCAGCTACTTTTGCCTCATATTTGAACTCTAATTTAAATGCTGATTGTAATGGTATTGTTGTAATTAGCAGAACAGTGCTGCAGGAACACTGCCTATTAGATAGCAAAAGCATATCAAGATGTGGTTAAGCACAAAAAAATAGTGCTGCAGAGCAAGCTCTATACTACTTTGTACCTTCACATACTGCTTGAGGTGATTATATTTGTGTATGCATTCAGATATGTTGGTTAAAGGAATTTAAACAGTGAGTTCTGTTTATTTGGCCAGACTGTTCATAGTTTTGGATTTATTAGCTGTCACGCCTCTCAGCCCCCTCTTACTCCTCTCCTCAATCTTTTTGGCTTGAAATGATTCTGTTTTGGCACATTCTGCAATGCAGCATTTGACTTTTCTAGAAAACTCCCCTGCTAGAAAAGTAACACAAAACCCCAGGAAACCTACCTAGTCTCCAGTTTCACTACCAACTCAAAACAGCCACAGTTCACTCAAAGCCAACTGAATCCCTGCCCAGTTCCAAGCAAGCTGGGGCAAATTCAGGCATGGACATCAACTTCTGACACACTGGTGTTCAGAAAGCCTGCTTTGACACAACTTCAGTAGAACCAAGAGCCCAAGTTCCAAATAAGAGGCTGCAAAGACATGAGGACAGGTGAAAAGGAAGAGAACTGCCATCAAAAGAATAGGAATTATGCGTATATTTGCATTCATCCAGAAAGAACACCTACGGGTTTTCATTTCTGATACTGGGTTAATAAACGTCTAATGTTAAAGAGAAAATAAAGCGGTAAAGAACAGAAGTAGGAACCAATTTCTTAACAGGTATCAGATGAAATAAGGGATCTGAAGAGTTCTTTCTGCCAGAGATCATCAAGAAAATCTGGGTAAAAATCTGCATCTCTTTTCAGCAATAGTCTTTTGCCACAACATCTAGCTCAATGCCCCAAGAGGCTACACAAACAACTCCAAAGCTTCAGTGCAACTCCAATACATTAAACAAAGGTACCTACCTATTTATGTGAACCTTAGTACACAGAAAGGATGTCTATTTACAAATTGGTTCCTGAGATTTTTCTCTCTCTCTGAAAAAAGATCAGGCTTCCACTCACCTGAATCTCAGCTTAAGCTGATTCTCTATCAGGAACCATTTAAAATATAAAAAAGCATTCAGTAGCAAAGAACTTGCTCCATCTTCACAATTTTTTTATATTGGCCACAATACACAATGCAAGAACTTCTCCTCTTAAATTCATTAAATAAATTAGGAACTACTCAAAGATCCAAAAGATACCACATGTTTTGAAAGAATGTGATTATGAAGCCAAAAGAAATTAAATTAATTACAGCCTCCCTGAAAGTATCCTATAACAAGTACTTTGTTCCCTCACTCGTAAGGTAAAATGAGATGCACACAACCCAAAAAAATCTGTGTTCAAGAAATGTCACTTAATATATTTCCATGTACAGCAGTGATAAATGTTTTTTGATACTAAGGTCAATTTTTCCTGGAAAAAGAAGTTTCTCTATATAGAGGCTTCCGTGGCCAGGTCCCACAATAAAAGGATGGGCAATGGCCCCAAACACAGCCTGACAAACCAAGCCATCATCTCGCACAGGGTATAGTAGCACTTTCACATGAGTAACTAAAGCATTACATATTTGCAAAGTGCTACATTTTCACACAGTTGTCCCCCAGGATGATTTCATGGAGGGAATGGCTTCTAATGAATGTAACTGTTCCCACCAGGCTATCAGCCCTGCTGCTCTGAGAGTCACAGAATCTCTTAGGTTAGAAAAGACCCTTGAGACCATCAAGTCCACTGTAAACCCAGCATTGTCAAGTCCAGCAGAACCACTACAAAACCCAAATAAAACAGGAATGAGGATACAACTACGAGAGGAAGGGCTTTTCTAGTAGACACCTAATCTGTAGAAGAAATACTCCTTGTGTCAAGATGCACACAAACAGGTACTGTCAAAACAAATGTATTTGATCTCCACAGTGAACATACATTGCAGTGTACTCCAGAATTTTCAGAGTACTGCGAAAGGAGAAACCAAGTAAAATACTTACTCTTTGAAGGTCCCTAGAAGTCAACTAAAAGCAGAAAAAAAATTTTAACTTCTTCAAAATACAGCAGCTGGCTTCACTGTGGTTTTCCAAAACTCAAAATACTAAGATTTAATGGGATTTATTCAGAGGTACTTCAGCACTGAGCCCCTCTGCTAAAATAGTGTTTTGCTTCAGACCTAATCCTTCAATTTGATTTTACAGAAACTGAGAAATAAATTGGAACTTCTACATTGAGCTCATACATAAGCTCTCAATTTAAAGCTGCCTCTGGATTACATCTTAATGATGCTACACATGAAGTGCAAACAGTATTGATTTTTTATTTGAAAAACAGTCAGTCAAGTTAATACAAAGCATCCAGCTTGGACATAACATTCCACACTTTGCAGGTAAGTGTTAGAAGAAAACTCCCTGATCAAGGTAAGCCCATACAAAAACAGTAATTCAGTCTAATCTTCTAAATCAAGTTTCAGACAATAATACTCCAGCTGAGACTATGTCTAGCAAATTGCATTTCAATGGCCCACAAAAATCCATTTAGTCTTTCACTTGCCAGAGAGCAATGGGGGGTAGTAAAAACTCATGTGTTCTCAAGTTTCTAACTATAATTGATTGATAGGGTAAAGAATTGCAGACAACCTCCGAGACTGGAAAAGAAGTGAAAGGCAGTATATATTCAAAGCTAAAGAAAACCATATCCTCAGAAGAGGAGGCAGTGTGTGGAGGCATCAGTGTGCATGCAAACACACAGGCTACCACGCTTCCTTCTGAACCAAGCTGTAGCCAAACAAACAGGTCTCTCCAGCCTGTGATTTACACAGAAGACCAGACATCCTTCCCTTCACTGAGGTACACAGTGAGAGCCACTGGACTCTGGTTTCAGCATCAGCACAGCCTCACCTTCGCGTTCCCCTCAAGTGCATTACTGGTATGTCAAAGCTTGAATTTAGGAAGCTGCATGGTCTGCCAGGTACTGTCTGCTTTCCTCTACACAATGAAAACAGAGCAGTAGTTACCTCTCCAATGTATCACTGAGTGAAGCTTGTTCAGTTAAGGATACCAACACACTCTGTCCTTCTCTGGGGAAGATGTACACTTTGACCAGACACAAAAGCAAGACCAACATTTGTATCTTTGAAACATAAAATATTCCACAACTCTACAGATGCTCAAAATCCACAACGTGAGGATGGGTACCATTATTTTGGCCATAACTGCACCACCCACGCCCATCAAGAGAGTTAACTGAAGTTGTCTTAATAGGATACCTAGGACTGGAACAGCAAAAGCCATTTCAAGCATCTTGTTACCTATTTCTAGTACCCATTCTGCAGAGAAATATCATAGCTCTGAAACTCAACAGATAACATGGTTGCAGTCATAAGGATGACAAGTGTGGTTTGATTTCTTAAACTGATGGATGGCAAGATAACACCTGCTGTCAGATAGTTTCTGAGGTGGCTTGCTCTTCCAAGCAAGAGTCCTGCTTGACATCTTTTTGCAGTTCTTAAGAATCTGTACCTGGCTAAGTAGTACTTCACATGACTGCTTCTCTGCTGTAGAGTACCAGAGCTAGGATGGATCAGTCCCACAGATTTCCTTCATACTTGCTTCAAGGCATTCATTCCATCAACTCAGCTTCAACAAGTGTTGTGTCACCTGTCTTACAGAAACAGAGGACAAGCTGGGCAGAACTGGAAAGAATTAGGTCTATTTAAAAAGCTGGAAAGCAGAAGCTGTGAAAGGCCTTCAGCCCCATACAAACATTATGCTCTTCACAGAGTTGGGCACTCAGGAATGCAGCTGGCAATAGAAATGTAGAGGATGCAAAGAAGCTGTCTGCCACTTGCTCAATCAGGATCATTTCCCATGACATATTGTCATTTCCCATGACAATAAAGGTGAAGAAGAGTTCACCTGCAATGTTTCCTAGTCCTTCCCATGCCAAACCCAGCTGCATACAGCTCGCCATACAACATGTGGCTCCTTCACAGGACAACACAAAGTGCTGTGATTTTACAATATAGGCAGAATTGGAGCATTCTGTCCCTGCAGGAAACAGTCTCCAGTCAAAAGAAAGACATATGTACTACCCTCTGTGCTGGGCAGATACTATTGTACCATGGCAAGCAAATACCAGAGTGGAGTAGGTAAATTTAACTAACAGTTTAAAAAATGTTATGCAAACACCCCAAAACACGTAAGTGCCACTGCTTGTACAGCATCTAACACAATCAGACTTCTGTTCTTAGCTGGCCCCTAGACATTACTCTGTAACTGAACAGTATAAAAACATTCAGCCTTCTGTAAGCATAGAACTCAAGTCATCTTCTGGAAGGTACAAGTCTTCATTATCAGCTGAATCCTCCAGCAAAAGTCTACTGTTCATGGGAAAAAGAGGAAGTCCAGACAGGTAAGTTGATAAATGTGCCTTCCAGTAACAGCACCAGTTTCAACAGTGCCTGTTTTGCCCCAACTACTTCCCTCTCTCTGGTCTCACTTGCCTTCACAGAATTCTTATGCTACGTGGTTATGACATTCAAAATATCTGCCAGATTACACGGCAATCCACATTAAGGTAATTTATATCAAACTGCTCCACATTAGTAATTTCTCAGGAGAAGGAAATGGTAAGAAAGTAGTAATACCACAGGCTGATGAAGAAGCTACCTCTGAATCTGTTGTCAAAAAAAGTGTTTGTCAAATCACACTATTCCAGGGCACAGAAAAATTAAGCTAACATCTGAAATTGTCTCCAAGTGTACAATACACAATTACACTGCTTTGAACTCTGATTTTGCATGTGAACTCATAAAAACATATTTTTACTACAGCATCTGCTGGCCTGTATTTAAGCTTCCCTCGCTAATGAATTAATCATCTGCAAACAACTGGTGAAGATTTCAAGGTCAACATCAGTATTCACTGACTCAATAATGGACTAATTTAAGAATGTAAATCATAGAGATTAGTAAAGGATTATTTTGCATTAGCTTATTGAAATACAAGGTAAAAAATGCTTTACAGATTGAAGTAGAACAGAAATTCAGAGCAATTACTAAGTACTGACTTCAGAGTTTCCACTATTCTTTTGTGGTTTCTTTTCTTTTTCATGCCTGGCTGTCACACAGAGAATATATTTCCTAAATTTATTTTGTGTCCTGATAATTTATCTCTTTCAGGTACCTCAAAACTTTTGAATCTAAAGTTTAGAGAAACATGAAGTCTACTATTCAACTTAAGATTATTAACCATTTATTTGTTTGTTGCTAAATTTATTGGCTGGACTAAAAAGCACAGATTCTTAACCAGTATCTCCCATGATTCATAAGTGCCAGATATTCGTTCTTGGTATGGGATTATGCATGCCCAGCAACAGAACTCTTGTGATTTATGTGATCATCCATTACTGACATGAACTGCTTTTATTGAACAGATTCTACAGTCATAGTCAGACTTGCCAAACTAGAACTATTCAAAAGTCTGATTTCCTTTAACCATAAGAAATCAAGCTAGACTGAGAGCAATCTGAGCTTGTAACTTAATTTGTAGTGACAGAAGTGTAAGAAATCAGAATTCTCATTTGATTACTACCAAGTATAATTAAATCATTATGACAGAGTTAAACAGAAATACTAGTTAAGGCATATAAATGTGAAATTTTTTTTAATCCTTCTGGTTTACATTAAACTCCATACAGTTATTTCCTCTCAGCCTTCAAAGACACAATTGTAAAAACTAGGGCAAATAAACTCCCATTTAACACAGCACACCTACTCACACTTTAGAAGTCAGAGAGGAAGAATCAGCATTTCTGTTCATAGGCCAGTTAGTCCAACATTGTACTAATACTGACAGATAAGACATCTCCTTCCCCTGGACATTAAAAATCTAACCCTAGGTGATGACATACTCCAGTAATTGTAGGTGAGGTGCATTGACCTAATTAAATCTGTGTCAGGTCTTCATGTTCACAGCTATGCTTCTGAAAAACTCATCTTGAACAACTCACATTTTCATGGTGTTCACAGCATAAAAATAGGCTGATATTTGACCTAAAATGTATGCCAAAAAGCTTCCATCAAGCATATCCTTCAAATATAACTGCAAATTCAGATCATATAAAACCTTACGTATAAAAGCCTTGGCTGAAAAAGTGGCACACAAAATTAGTCCTAACCCTGTACATTTGGGTTCTACAGAAGTATCTTAAATCCTTTGTCACAAACTTAAATCAGAAACTACCACAGGTAGTTCAGAAAACTTTTTAAAGGAAGAACTGTTTTTGGATTTCTAGCAGACCAATGCTACTGTACACAGAAGGAATGAGAAGGAGGGTTTCCTCTTCTGTAAACTGCTAGGATTCTGCTGGGAGGCCTGACCTGGGTAATGAGTACCAGCTGCCTACCTTCACTGGTAGCTGCATTCTTCTGGGCTTTGGTGGGTGTGTGATCCGTACTTGAACTCACGTCGGATGAGATGCTTGAGCTGCCCTTGCCTGCAAAAGGAGAAAGAGGTGGAGAGAGGGGGAGAGAGGGAGGGAGGGAGAGAAACATGAGTATCAACTCTGAAATAGAAAGACCTTCAATATCTGAACCTGGAACAATTCCAGGAAGCTTTAAACTAAGTTTAAAGCAGCTGATGTTCATTTTGTACACACCAGGATAGGAGTTAACTGCACTCTAACTTCTAGCCTGTGCATCTTCACATGTATTAAGGCTGCAAAAAGTCTCCAGTGCCACAGGGCCTCTCACTACACGTTTGCTAAGCTCCATTGTAAATGAAATGTTTGTGATTAACAACATTAGGGGAACTTAAATGTTCAGTTTAATCATTCAAATAACTCTAACAAAGAGAAATGGTTACATTCAAAATATGTTAAATGAGTTTAGATTTCTGTTTTATGTGTTTATATAATGTATTCAAGTCACGTGGTCATGTGAAAATGAAAGCAAGGTATCTGTTTTCTCCTTCACCATTCTCACTGCATGATGTAATGGACCATTTCAAAACTAACTTCCCACTAATGGTGGAGGGTTTTTAACTGTAAATCACAACCTATGGATGTTCCTTCTCTTATTTTCTCTCCTAATAGCTTTTCCTGAATTTCCTACATCATACAGGTCTTCAGACCTGTATGCAGGATGTCAAACTCTAGATACATGTCACAAAAAAAAGAAACCCAAATACATGTTTTAAATAAATAAAATAGTTTATTTATATATAATAATACTTATTACTAATTAATTAAAATTAACCCAGATAGACACTACAGAAGAACAGAGTTGGCTAAACCAAAGCTGACTTTTTGTTTACCTGAGAGGATCTACGGAGTCATTTCTGTTTCCCTTCACTCATTCTACTCCATCTCAGTAATTACTAGCAGGGAATACATTCTGCAGCAGCAACCAGACCAACCACCCAACAAGCAGTAAGTGGTAATTCTAGAGAGAGGAAATGCAGTGAATACTGTTACATTTCAAGAAGTTACCTATCCCCACAAACACTGCATCACTGAAGCCTTTAAGACCTGTGTTATTTTTTTGACCAAAATTAGGCTGTATGCAGAAAGCTAGCTGACACCAAGCTTCCGTCACTTGAGCAAACTTATAATCACAGGAATGTTAGCAAGAGACTTTTCTGATCTGTTATTTCAATCAAGCATTCCTTGGGGTTCTGGGTTACAGTATGCCTGGTTTTCATAACATTGAGATGTAAGGGAGAAGTCTGCTTTTTAAAGGTGCCACAACTGAACAAGGATTTAAGTTTTAATGGGAAACGACTGGAGAATGTGCAAATGTAGGTTGCTTCACAACCAAGGTACTGCCACTTAATCCGTCAACCAGCCCTAGAGAATCATTCTCCATAGAAAGTTGCTAAAGTTAACACGCTTAGATTTGAGAGATGATTATGAATTGAATTGGAGTGAAAGGATATTAATATAGCCAGCAGAAAATTAAAAAAAAAAAAAGGCTAAAGCTAGTAGTTGGGCAGGGTGAAGAGAAAGACAAAAGCATATTTCCAGTTATTCACTTTTTACATTCCTTTAAAAAGTTAAGCAAAACCAAGAAACAGCACTTCCAGAATATCACTTCAATTGCTCTCAAGCTGTGACATGAGTTGGAGTAATAGACTGTGGTCTGTATAGAAATTGCTGCCCCAAAATAACTCTCCAGCTAAGGCAACGAGGTTTGTGGTAGAAGAAAGGCAGAAGATAAAAAGGGAAGGGTTGATGTTAAATGCTCTTTCCCAGGAAGAGGCCAAAGAACAAGAAACACCTGCAGCAGCTGATAATCAAATCATTACTGACATGGAAAGTATTTAGATGGTACTGCCACTACTAGCAACTCCTTACGTATCAAAAACTGCAACTGCAGAGGCAGAAAATAAAATTCCAAGGGGTATCAGCACTCCTTAACAGATTAATAGAAAGAAAACAAAACTAAACTGACTAACTGGAAAAATTATTTCCTCAAAGCAAATAAACAGGATTTCCTCTAAAAAAGAACTTATCTTTTTAGGGGGAGAGAGGGAAGAGGGAAAGGAAGTCAGTGATACCAAATAACAACAGAGTTGCTAGATGGTCATATGTGACTTGGGTTGTTGTCACAAAGTGAATGCTTCCCAGGCTCCATACCTCCCCATAAACAATAATAATTCTACTTACCCCAAATACATCCCCACCTCAAAGAACATGATCAAAATATTTCACCCACTGTAAGCTACTAATTGTCAGTATATCTGGTAGCAACATATTTACAATTGCACACTTCTGTAGAAATTGTGAAACACCTGATGTAAGTGTAGATATTTATCATTTAAATCTACTTGAACTTTAAAACATTTTAACACCTTGCAAGAATTTCAATTAGAAATTAAGAAAAAAGAAAAAACCAAAAAACATAGTTACTGCTTTGGTTGGGTACAATCCTACCTGTAATTGCATTTTTAGATGAAGTTTCCTCTTACTGTATACAGCCCCAAAACTAGCTTTTTTCCTTATTGCCTGCTCTGAAACTCTCCACTCACATAAGGAGAAAGCAGGAGATACGTCCTAGTAATTTTCAATGTGTTTCAAATAGACTAGCTGACACTATATATCTTTTGTTTTGGCTTTTTTCAGTGCAAAACAAAGCTTCGAGCAGGCTAGATTTGGCTACTGCAGATTCACGTACACATGGCAGAGCTAAAAAATAACAGTATTTAAGTATTCTCCAAAAAGGAAAGGCTAGGAGAGCAGCAGCTGTTCAGCCTGGAGATTGTAGTTGGCCTCTTCTCCCAAGTAAGAAGTGACAGACAAGAGGAAACAGCATCAAGTTGTGCCAGGGGAGCTTTGGGTTCAATACTAGGAAAAAATTTCTGCACTGAAAGGGTGTTTAGGCAGTGAGTGGAACAGGCTGCCCAGAGAAGTGGTGGAGTCACCATCCCTGGTGGTATTTAAAAGACATGTAGATGTGGCGTTTAGGGACATGGTTCAGTGATGGACTTGGCAGCACTGGGTTCACAGTTGGACTCAATTGTGAGGGTCTTTTCCAACCTAAATGATTACATGGAATATTAGAATCACAGAAATTCAAAGACTGCCGATTCCCCTAATGCCATAGGGAAAACTTAAAGCACAGTATAACACTGGTTTCCAGAAACCAGTTCCTCTCCAATTCAAAAAGTGCACTGAGAAAGTCATTGCACATAAATATACCCTGACAAGAGTTCTAATGCAGTGACAACCAGAAGGATCAAACAGAGGGCAATATTGCGAAGACTACAGCAGTAATGACTGTATTTGATCCTCTGCTTAAACAAATTAAAGGCCTGCCAAAAGCTTCCCTAACATGACTTGCAATCATCTCAAGTTTCCTTCATACAGTCAACAGTTCTTTATTTCTAAACCAGAAGCTGCAATGCAAAAGAAAGGAAACTGCACTATGGCAGTAGGTAGATATGGTAGAAGAAATCTATTTTCCTAGAATACAACATAATTCACACTGGGACTGAAGGTAGCATGTACTTCACAACACCTGCAGAGAATCACACAGTCAGCTGTAATTCAAATCATGTCTGTGACCTGCTTCTGAAGAAGCAAAAGCAGGGATTTTTTGTTTCTGTCCACTAGTGCCAAAATCTTACAATAGTTGCAGGAACAAGATTCCAGCCATCTAGCCTAGTATACTATTTCCTACAGATGACATTTTGATCCTGGTGGAAAGAAAGCTTGAATCAGGTAAGCACATAATATAACAGATACTTCTCCTGAACATTGTCTCTGTCTCCAGGTCTTTGTAGCCCATGGAAGTTTTTCAGCCATAGATGTCTTTCTACTCTGTAGCTCTACAGCCTTATTAAATTTACCTTGTGTCTTTTTGAATCATGACTATAAAAATAATGCGTTTAATTTTCTTTTTATTGTCACAGATGGCTATATTGACTACAACATTATGTTAGTTTTATAAAAGTGTTTGCTATCTTCAGTTTTGCAAACGTTGGATTCTGCCAGTCACACTCACTGCTGAGACATGTCAAAGACAACACAAGCCCGTCAGGACAGAATCAATGCAATTTAAACTTACTTGGAAAAGCACATCTATAACTGTAGGACACTGAAAAAACATTTTTGGAACCACATATGCAAAGCCTGTCCTAGTCTGAACTGCACTGAGTCCCCTTTGCTTGCTCTGGAACAATTTTACTAGGGTTTTTTTGCAGCACATTTGCCTTGGATTCTGGTGCATGGCATTTGCATGGCGTATTTTACACGTCCTTCTAAGATCTCGTAAAGACAGGCTGACTTCACCATCATTTCTTATGTATCACCCTGGAAAATAACAGCAGTATTTCTCTTGACATCAAGTTCCTATGTGATGACACCTTTCTTCAGCAGGCATACCTCAGGAATTAAGTGGATAGTAGTGCCAAATCCACTGCTTGCCATGCTGAAGTGAAATATTAGACATAATGCCAAAACAGGAAAATAAAATCATTTAGGAAAAGAGATCAGAAAGCAATTAAGTCGAGAATATCCACTAATCTTTTTAACTGTCCAGAAGTGTTATATTACAATGACTTTGATGTAAAAAAATCTGAAAATTTTATTTACTTAAGCCATCAATTCTTACCCAAATGACATTATTCAAATTAAACTTCTCAACATGAAAGTGCATATGCACATGGTTTTCCTACCAGATGATCACTACATTCTCTTTTATATCTTCAGACAAGTTCTTTCAAAATCAAATAGATGCCAACCACATCAAGAAGAGATCCAGAAAAAAAAAAACAGTCCAAACCTCAAAGCATCAGGGATCATTCAAGAAAAAGAAAAATCTCTTTTCCTTCTCTTGTTTCCATGACACATATTATGCTGGTCCAAGTCACTGAAACCTCAAATGTATCTCCTTACAATCTGCACCTCCAAAGACTGCAGACTCCTAGTATGTTTCCAAGTATTCCCATGAAAATCAGCAGCCCAGTGCAGTACTTAGGCTTTGCGGATATACAGCATCTTTTAAAGATGCAATATATCAATTCATTTATCCAAAGTAAAAGAAAAGTTGGACTACACACTTTGGACAATCATTTTCCTTGAACTTTACATTTCTACCAATGGAAATTATATGTCATAAAACTGGTTTCCATCTATTATTTCTTAACTGCTGAGCAAACTACCACTGTTTCAATGCTGAAGTTACCTACCTACAATCTTTGTTACTCACTGAACTGCTTTCAGGATTAAATAGGTTCATTTAGAAATGCATTTTGACCTTCTGCCCTAAATTCTTAGGAGTATGACTCTTAAGCTTGCTCTTTTTTTTTCCAAATTAAAACACGTGCCAACATAACAAGCAGGCTCCAAATTTCATTCCACCCAACATTTGTCAGGATATGATAAAACAAACAGTGATCTGCACAAACTCGAATCCCAAGGAAATGAAATAAACTGTTTCACAGGAAGCATGCTGAAGTTTGAAGAGTTTGCAGATATGTGCTAGCACTGCCACTTTGGGACAATATTTCTTAAAACTTTCACAAGTAGAATCTCCACAAGCCTTTTTACATTACTTTTTTTTTTTTTAAACCACAACTCCAGCTTCCAGGATTGTGAAATTTGGCTGTGAAATTTGGCAAAACTTAGCTATGAAATAGTGCACTTAGTTCTGCAGCATTTCTGTTAAGTTTTAAGCTAAATTTCAACTCAGGTCCCACAGGCCAATTTGGCCAGTTTTGTTCTTCCAGTCAGTGCCTGCCTCACCTTCTCAAGTACCACAGCACACGACAAAACCTCCTGCAAACGCCAACAGGCTACACTAATGTATCTCTGGTACAGAGTAAGGCACCTTATGTTTTTTATTTCTTCCAGGAACTTGTTCCAGGTGCAGGTACCAGTCATCTCCATTGGCCCCACCACAAGGCATGGCTGGAACCCTCAGCCAAGGGTGGGTGGGCACCTTGGAGTAGGAAGGCCTGGGGCTCAGGTCCTGAGTGTCACCTTTTTGTGCCAGTTTTACAGCCAGACACAAGAAGCCACTTGAAAGCTGAAGCTGCAACAACGAAGGCAATGAGCATCATTTAATTCTGATGTAAATCTGGCTGTGGAAGTTCTGCAGCTAGCAATATACAATGGTTTATCCACTACACTGCAAAAGGCTTGACAAACATACATTAAAGTGCAGGTGTGGGGTTGAATTTTTCAGAACCATTTGACAGAATGATGTTTATTACTAGCACGCCAAGACTTCAGAAAGCCTGGATTAAAATTGTGAAGCTTAAGTAAAACTGTTTGCATAAGCATAGATTCTAGTTGGCCTGCTAGAAGCCTACGGGGTTTGTAGTCAGGACATCTTTAGCTCTTATCTTGCTCATAACTAAATAACTAACTATGAGTTCAGAATATCTAAAGGCTTTATTTAATGAAGTGGGCTCATCTAATCTAATGTCTAAAAAGAAGCAGGACACATATTGACTCCTCTATGTAACAGATGATAATACCTTTTCTAGATATTATCCCTTTTCTAGAGAACTTCAGCACTCCCTGATGATACTTGTTAACCAAGAACCCTTACATGAGACTGCAAAGGTCACCCTAATTTTTGAAGACAGCACATGTTTGCCTTATCAAAGGATTTCATGATACAGAGTGACAAACAGCCCACACCACTGCTAGGTTTATAAAGAAGCGATAATGCATCAAACTACCTTGAGGCCTCTCTTGACACCTGCTAAGCAGCCTGCATGCCAGAAGGTAATGCATATTTGCAGCCAAACTTTGCACCCACTCCAAGTGTTAAGCTCTGCTTTTCAAACACACACTGATAAAAGCCCATGAACTGTTTAGTCTAGGTTGCCTGAGAAGGAAAGAATGCAAGTACTTTGCTTATTTGAACTCAAAGTGAGAAAACAAGATGAGAAATCTTTAACATCCTTTTTTATTACTTAGCAAGACTAGCATATCTCATGACTAAGTATTAAAATACTAACTTTCACTGAAATGGCTTAGCCTGTATTCCAAAAATGGTTCCTACTCTGTAACCTTCTACTCTGCCAATGAAATAGGGAAATAAAACTTTGGTCTTCCTACCAATCACAGAATTTTCTTAGAAACTGTTCATTCATTCAATATCAGACTTTCCATTACAAATTGTCATCCAATCACTGCCATGTTTTAAGGTGGGCATTTACTCAAGACACAGTGTTCTCAAAATTATTATCTAACCTTAACTCTGCTATTTTAATCCAACAGCTGAAAATAATTATTAAACCAACACAAGAAATTAATAAACATAATTAAGTCAAAACAAAACCCTTTTTCTAGTTTTATACTTTCTCTGAGAAAGTCACTTAATTGACAAATTCCCAACTAATGGCTACTTTAAATTTTGATTTTTCCTAGCCCTGTTGTAATTTAAACAAAATGCTAATTCTTTCTATTCAGAAAAGGCAATGACTATCCAGTTCAATACCAAATATAAATTGGTAGAGACTTTGCACATTATTGCATGAGACATGCCAAAGAGTGGGAGTAGCCTGAGAGGATAAACTCCAGTATAGATTGTGAAGTGGCTGAAACCTGCTATTGCATTGGAACACAGACATTCGGTACAGTTCTGAATTTCATTATATAGTTCAGTAGTACAAAACCAAAGCCACCAAATACTTGTTTGTCTTACGCAACAATACTATTAACACTTAAGGTCTATATTTAGATTTTCACAAACAGCTAGTTTCCTAGATTTTAAAAAAAAAATATTAATATTAAACTTACATTATCAATTTTACTGCTCAATTAGGTACAGTGAGTGGAAGCAGAAGAAACCCCCAGGTGGAGGTGGCGGCTGTGGCAGTGCTGGGGGAGCAGCCTTTTTGGTGTAGTGTATATATAGTAACGCCACAAAAATCAACCTCACAATATCTCCCAAATTTTCAGCTTGAATATTGACAGCTGGTTAAGTCAGAGTTAATAATGAGTCAAGGAAGTGAAAAACCTCTATCAAGACATCATACAAAGCACTCTGGTAGCACTGTACACGGTGAAAAGCAATACAAAAATCTTTCACATGAGAAGGCAGATCTGACAGCCTAAGATGACTTCTTTACTTAAAGAAGAACAAAAGAACCTGACAGCTAAGGAAAAGCAGACAAGGATCACTCTACTCTTTTAGATAAGCACAGTCACTTCCAGCTTTTCTTTACTGATGGATACAGGGAGGGGAAGAGGGGGAAAGGGAAGTGGCTGACTCAAGGATGCATATAGAAGGAGACTGCAAAATAGTGGGATTACAAAAACTAAATGAAACAGACTTGTGAAAATCACTCTCTGTTAGTGATAGAGAGTTGTATCTTAAAGGCAAGTAAAAGGAGAGGAACCTATGTACTTGAGAAATATCCCTACTTTTTCAACTGATAACCAGGTTTGGCAAAATTACAAGCCTCATACTAGAGGGGTTCAGAAATGAAACTCATCAGCATATAATAAATGAGTTAAAAAGAAATAAGAGTATGAAAGAAGCCATACTTACAAAAGAAATCAAACTAAGGCCTCACACAATACATTTAGCAATCAGCTTTAGATTTCTTCTTCCTTTTTCTCTGAATTCTATGAAATGCAAAGTTCTAATGTTGCACTAACCACAGATGTCTGGCAATGATTGCACTGAAAACTAAAAAAAAAACCCAAAAAACAACAACAAAAAAAACCAAACCACAAAACAAAAACAAAGACCCAGTACCTGATTTTTTTTAAAAACACAGTTTTAACAGATCATTTTAATATAATAGAATATTCCATTATTCCTATTGAAAACATCCTGTAGTTTCAATTACATAAAGTAATCTTCTAGTCTTAACTCTGTACAGAGACCATGCACACTACTGTAATGTGCTGCTGCAGTCACTGAACACTGAGAATAAAATTTATCCAAAACAGCACAGAGGCTCATCTGTCCTCAGAATATGAGCAGGATAGTAATTCTCCATGGAGATACTGTGCTTTCAGTGCCAATTCAGTGTGTGTATTTGTTCTGCACAATTATCTATATTTCAGCTGTCTTTCACAAAAAACTTTCCTGTCAGAAAACATGAAAACATGGCATGGAAACTCACAGAAGAGTTAAATATAACTGTATCTCCCTCAAGACATTACAATTTCTTCATTTATTTTAATCACAGCATACTCCAAGGTACCCCAACAAAGCAGCAATAAAAAGACAAAGGACACTTTTTTAGCTTGCCCTAGAACCTTCACCATGGCCATGTTATTTATCACTCACACAGGCATTCAGTGGGAGAAGGAAAAGAACCAAAGGTAACTAATATCTACCCTGTTGATAATTCAGTATTTAATTTGGAAATGTTTTTCATTCTCACTGTTTAGTAGTATGCATGCCACTGTCATAAAGATTGGTTATAGTTTGAAGATTATAAAATTCCTTCTGAAGTATATCCATAAAGCTGCAATTGAACTGAGTAATTCTGAAAAAAAAAATAAAAATAACACTGTTTTCGAAAGTATTTTATCTAGTGTCTTTGTGCAAAGACATGCTTCATCCCCCTTTCTTTCCAACAGAACCAACAAGAAGTAATTCTGCTCTTTGGTATAACTCATCCTTGTAGTATTAAAAAATAGCTTCTCATTACAGGAAGAAAAGAATACTGAAACTAGGGTACATCTCCAGCAGATGAAAAGAGAGCAGAAACTACAGAAACAGAGTGGGTATGTCAGTGATCACTACACATGACAGTTCAAACAAACACTTGCTCTTGATGTTCTTGTCTGGATGGTTTCTGGGAACCAGCAATGGTGCAGCAGGGCCAGTCTCCATCCCCCAATCATCCTGCCCAGCTGTACACTGCTTTTTGCAATGTTAATTAATTCATGCTGAGTTTCTTTGAGCCAATTCACTACCTGTACAGAAGAGAGGGCAGAGGACGTGCTGCTTGCATTAATATTCTGTCATTTGACACCAGATCTTCGCTACACTTACTACAATGTGATGTGAGCACTCTTAAAACACTCAGGGAATCATCTCTGCTTCTTGATCACACTTTTGCATATATTTTTTTAATTTATCAATACTGATAAAAAACGAACAGAAGCCACACCAAAGAAACATGGCTCATTTTAAAGAATTTTTCCCAGCCAAAAAGAAAACAAAACAAAAAACCCCAAACAAACAACAAAAAAAAGGCAACAAAAAAACCCCAAACCAAACAAACAAAAAATCCTCAAAATTTTAAAAAAAACAAACAACCAAACAGAAAAACCCTCCACCACAAAATCCACAACCAAACAACCATTCAACCATTATTAAGATTTGCAATAACTGAGGTAGTTGTTAAAAGTTGAAAGAAAGCACATAAAGTGGTACAATTATCTATGGAAATGCAACAGCAATTATTACAGAAGAAACAGCTCCTTATACAAAAACTGCTGTCAAGAATCAGGTTGGTAACATGAGAAGGAAACTAGAAATCCAAATGGGGATGTCAGATGGGCTGAGGCTAATGGTAAACACAGACCAGGCTCTGTGGTCAACAGGATAAGGTCCAAGCACACTACCTACAAGATACTTCTGGTTCTCTCCTTGCATAAACTTCCACTCATTTATACATTTTAATGGCCTTTGTAACATCCTGAAACCAGCTAAGCCACCTATGCAGTGTAATGAAGGAAGATGGCCCAATTTGCTGTACTTAAGGATCAGCACCTTCCTTCCTCATTACTTTCAAAGATGTGCCTGATGAACCGAAGCGAACTGAGCCACGCCCAGGACAGCAGCGATTTTTGGCAGACTCGTTAGGCAAGAGCAGCCAGACATAAGTGAATGGCTTTGCTATCGAACAATTCAACTCAACTTCTCCCAGTTCTTTCAGTCTCTCTGATTAGCTTCATTTTGCTGAAAGCAGTCACCACCACTAACTCATTTCTGTGAGAACTGTTCTGACTCCTTGACCACAATCTGTCTGACAAGAAACATTCTCAAAGTATCTTTCAAGTGTGGAGTAGAGATGTTCAGCAATTGAGCCATTTGGGATTTAGTTTGCATCTTTCTGCATTTGCTCCAACCTTTCTGATGATTTCTAGCCAGTAAGTTTAATAAAATTTACAATCACATCAGTAGATTTTTGCTAGCAGACAGAGCAAGCCTGGACTTTTTCATGCAGAAGTAGAGCATGGAGCAGAGTAGCTATGTCCTGGGAACTGACAACAGTTGTGCATTTCCTCCTACTCCCTCCTCTTTGAAAATCTCTGTCTAGTGCCATTTGGCACCTTTCATACCCAAACACTTCCTTAACTACTCTGGTAGTTGTAGGCAATAACAAGCTGCATTTTACTTCCAGGGAAGCATACAGCTTTCATGAGCCAGAGGGAAACACCTGCACCTCTCCGGTCTTGGCATGTCCATGGCTGCGTATCAGATCAAAACACCGTTGATGTCAAAGAGCCACAGGTGCAGGAAGCTTGCTCCAGTACTCATTTCCACAATATCCTTTTAAAAGGGCAGCTTATCCTTTGCTAACTACACTTAAGAGAGCTGCTAACAACTCATGTGGTTCTTTTTCAGACATATTTTTTAACTAAATGCCACTGTAAAACTACAGTTTGAGAAATACACCCAATCATGCAAGAACCTGATCCACTCCTCTTAGTCTTTAGAAACTGTTTGTACCATGACAACAGGAGCAGAAGTGCTTATCCAACCCAGCTAGAAGTTTTGCTGATTTACCTCATTCTCCACTACGCTATTCAGGGTAAAGTCTATGAGCTAAACCATTGTTCTAACACAGAAAGGGCCTTCAGAAGGTAGAGATACTCTTCATTAGTACGCAGTGCAAAATGTCATTGAAATGCAAAAGTAATTCTATGTTTCAGGGAATTTTTGCAAAGTAATACTGAAAATCAAATCACTCATTTACTGAAACTGACTTCTCCAAAACTAAACAACATATTGAAACTAATACTGCAGCAGTGATTTCTCCTGTGATTAACTCTCTTGTGTTATTTCCTTGGGTACTCCTTACCTTCATTAAAGGAGATCTAAGGCTAATATTTTTTTAAACATAGGTACAAACTCTTCAGCAGTAGGAATGCCATTACAGTCCTACACAGGCCTGGAACAAGCAAGCCCAGGAACTCTGTCCTGAGAGCACACATCAGAGGCATTTTAAATCACACAGGCTGATTTTTCCACTTGTACCAATAAGGACACATTCATTCACTACCAGAGGGCCTGAGAGAAGGCAGGAATGCTTAAAATCATCATATGTTTTTCCACTGCTTGTCATAACCTCTGTTAAAAGAAGGTTAGAAGGCACTTGCTCAAAACATAAGCAGTGGCAGTGTGGACAGGATGGAAAGACAGGAGGATGGAAGTGAAGAACACAAGAGAAACTTGTCCTATGTCTGTGTCAGAAAACAAGTAGGAATATATCTGAAATGCTGGGTAGCAGAGGTGAGATAGTATAAATATTTTCTAAAAAAACCTCCTATGCTTCCAACAGTGTGGAACAGATATTTATACTATTGAATGATTATATTACACCTCTGAAATAAAAGTAAATTGCTACCAAAAGAAAGTTGCCATAGGAAAATAAGAGTTTTAGACAGATTCCTGCTGCAATTCCAGCATAGCAAAACTACTACTTCATAATTGAATCAAAAGAATAAATGCTATTTGAACAACCATGTTGTCTTGAAAACTCAGTGAGGTACCTGATTTCTGCATATAAATGCACACACAGAGATGCATACAGTCAAGAAACGCAAGAGTGTGTCCATTTTTAAGATCATTTCAGAAATCCAAGTTGTACAATGCAACAACTGCACCAGTATTCTACTATTTTGAAATTCATAATCTGGATTTCAGATGTCAGCCAATACCTCAAGGCAAGTTTTCTCAGTGGTTACTTCTTAATCTGCAGTGTTCTGACTATTTTCTTTGCAATACAGCACACTTTTCTTTGAAGTAAAAAACACTCTTATTTGAGCTGAAACACAACTTCAGAAAGCATTGCAACAAAATCTGAAGCTGTAGACAGAGGCATCTATTAATGACAAATATGTTTAGTAAGTAAGTCCACTCACAAAGAACAAAGTACATTTTGAATCGTATTTCTAAGCCATTTTAAAATATACATAACTACAGAAGAATGTTTGCCAAAGTGGTTTTGGCACACAAAGGAAGAGATGGATACTGAGCTTGTGTCCACTGTTCCAGGTCAGACAGAAAGGCTGATCCATCTCCGAGCTCTGCTGACAATGGCAGACAGCAGACGCCTTTTTGGCACAGTTATCACATCTGACTCTGAAGAAAAGCACACCTCTCAAAAAGGACTGCTATCACACCCTTTCCATTCTCTCTTACCTTAAAAGCATGTAACAACCATTAGTAAAAACCTTTTTGAAAAGGAACCTTTTTCATTGAGGAAACAATCACATAAAGCTCAATTTGTCACCAGGGTGACCCTTCACAATGTAAGACTATTTCTATATCCAAGGGATAAACCATAGCCTCAGCTGAGATTATCCCACTCCACTAGCTTGCAACAATGCAGAATAACCTTTCTTAAGCACTTTGGCAGTCTCCCTTTCCAAAACAGGCACCACTGCTACACAACACCTTAGGGCAAGAACTTGCATTGTGGGCACCTCTCTCTTTAAAAATCAAGACACTGAAAACTATCCACAGGCAGTACCTGACGTAAGGGAAGTACTGTGGGCTTGAGATTTATTCACTATTTACCATATCCCATCCTACCAACTGAAAACAAAACAGCCAAACAGCTCTTCCTTCATAGCCTTCCATTTCATCTACTCCCTAACAACATCCACAGGCACTTTCCCAAGGTACTCTTCAAGCTCATGAAGATGAAATCTCTTTAGATATACTGCCCTCTTTTAGTCTCTCATAGGAAGCTCTCCATGATTTAAGCAGTCGACTGGTAGCTAGGCAAATATCTATCAAGACAACTAGTTTTAAATACTAGTTGTTTCCTCAAATCTGTCTTTCTATATCCACCTGACTCTTTCAACAAAGAAGATAAGCTCTGGAAGACTGGAATTTTATTCTATTGCTGCAGTTTATTCTATTGAGCAGCAGGAACAACCAACATTTCAATTCTGGAAGACTGTAGGGAAAGCTACTTCTTCTATTCCTGGCAAGAGCAAGCAGTTAATCTTCTAATTTTCACTGAAAAGAACAGCAGAGAATAAAAACTCTGCAAGTTGATCAAGTACCCACCACAGTGGGTAAAACAAACTGCCAAGTGACATATAACAGGATCCCTGCAAAGGAATGCAGGGTCATGACACACACGATCTTCCACAATGATTTATTCTTTTAAAAAAGTTGTAAAAATCAGGGGATAAAGTAGGTGGTCATGTCACTCTTCATCCAACAAGTCTGCACTGATACAGTGCACTGAAGTAGACAAACTTTCATAACAGCATTGTAAAAACCCCCACAAGTATCAGTAACTGATGGATGACTGAGCTGTGCTTGAAAGTGGCTACTTGCTCCTTCTGCACAGGCAGGAGGAAAAGATGCAGCTCACTGAAAACCTTACAGTTCTGCAGATGAGCTTGTTTGCTCCCCATCTGTTCATCCCCTTTTGGTCTCTGTTCAATCTGGAAGGATACCCTCCGGAGAGTGTGATCCCCAGGGGGCATCAGGTTTCTGATCCACACTGAATGCTGGGTCAGGGCTTGCTGTGGAGAATGTTTTAATTACATCATGCTGGAATTTGGCAAGAGTCCTGGCATTTAATTAAACAGCCGTTTTTGAAGCACAGCTCACAGCAGAGCAGACAAAGAGATACGGAGGCCTGATGATGTGCTTCATAGCAGCACTTCCCCTATGGCCCAGTGCCTACTCTGTAAGCAGTCCCAATCCACCAAGAATACATTTCACATCACCAGATGCCTAAAATCAGGCTAAATGGGGTGGTCTACACCCAGGAGTACAAAAACCACTCACATTTTCCAAGAACAGGGAAAACCATAGTAGACTGATTTCAGGCACATAAAAGCTATAGAGCCAATATTGGGAAAAGATGATTGGGATTCTTCCTAATTGCTTTCTCCCATGAAGAAAGGTCCACAGAGTAGCCATGCCACCATATTTCCCCAGACACTTATAAATGTAAGGCCCAACAGGAAGATAACAAAATAGCAAGCATAATGGTCAGCATTTTTTGGGTATTTTAACTAGAAAGTAACTTTTTCCTGATGTTTCCAGAGAAACACCAGGGCCATTTTGACAGTTTAAAGAACTCCTGCTTTAAAATAGAATCCCCTCCTCTGCTGCCAGGTCCAAAAGATAATTTTAAAACTGTGTTCCTGGGATCAAGCATTCTAACTTCTAGCTTCAGTCATTTTTTATTTTTTTTTAACCTATCAGGGATTTATAATGCTCCAAATATCTGCAGAGGAACCGAGGATGACTCCCCAGAATCATGTAGCAAGCACATCCACCCAGAACACCTGTTCTGCCTCTGGGAAAAAAGACCCATTACAGTCTTAAAGGTAGCCTAACATGTAAGATACCATTCCCAATTTCTCCAAGCACTCCAGTAGCAAATTCCTACAGGTATTCTGGTTTAGATAAATATTGCCATTCTGGCCCTCTAAATAGGATCTTTTACTATCTTATCTAGTATTCTTTTGTGGCAAATATTTTCCCTGATGTACAGAAGCCTTTCCCCTGTCTCCATGCCATGCCATGCCAACAATCCATGGTCAGTTTAGCAATATACTCTTGATCCCTTCTCCTCAGCTGCCTCCAATCAATGAGATGCCTAATAAAAGTTTTACTGTCATGGTCTCCTCCCTGCACTACACAGTACTTTGCACCAGTAAGTTACATTGTGCTTTTACCACCTCACAAAGTTCTGTCAACATAGTCTGTTATGGTCCTCTTGCAGTAAGGATGTTTCCCATCATTACACACATTGCTGGCTCATCTAGTTCAAAGTCAATAATGAAAATGTTAGACAAGACAGGTCTCTGAGGGAACACCACCAGTAACATCACCATTGTTGTAATTCCCTCTTGAAAACACCTTACTATGTGCTCTTCACATCAACCAAGGTTTTGTTCACCCAAAGACAATTCAGGAGACAGATTTCAGGACTTGTGGCAGTAGGGGAAAAGGTCTCCTCTCACTTTAAAAATTTGTTTAAAAAAAAGAAAAATAGAACAGCTGCCACCAAGACCAAAAGCACAAGGTCAGGCAAAGAGTCCTATTGCTGATTTATTGTCCAACCCCATAAAACGAACTTGAACTTCCAAGTTAGTCAACTAAGATTTATACTTGCACATGTAAAAATTGAAAGCTAAGCACCCTGCAAAAAAAACCCCAAATAAATCCCACCAACTAAAAAAAAATCCACAAACCAATAATTAAAATAACACCTGCAGCTAAAATAATTGAAATGCTATGAAATTCAAGCTACTTGCTTTAAGGCTAACCCACATTTTTAAGAATACCTTATCATAGCCATATCTAGTGCCTCAAATATATCAAAAACTTTGTATGCTTGGCCATGAGAACCCATTAAATTGAGCGGTTTTCAAAGCACCTTACAGGGAAGATGTGAGGTTGGACTGTCAAGCAAACTGCATGCTCAAACAAAAATTTATGGGAATTTGGAAGCTTTTGAAAGTTTCTCTACTGTACATATTATCTGCAGCATGAGTTGTTCCATGGCAAGGGTGCATTTTTCTAAAACATGGTAGCAAACACTCAATTTCAAATTTAATGTGATGTGACACACTAGATTTTAAGTTCTTATATGGATAGTCATTTTAATTCTGAAGAGACATATTTTTAACAACTAGATGCTAAAATTCTCCACAAAAATTCTACTATCTACAGGCTGCCAAAATTCATGACTGTAATGATTTCAAAACACAGCTGAACTGAAGACACCTTAGAAGGTGATATATATTATGAATGCAATTACTCCTGTCACAATCAATACATTCCTGGGTCACCAGGCCAGTAATTTCCATTCTAGCAAGAGGCAAAGAGTGCCCTGAAGACCTTCAGCAAACACTTTTTTCTGTACACCACATTTTAGATGAGGCTTCAGGAAAGTGTCTCCACCAAAGACCACTACTGACCTGCAACATGTAGAGTAGAGAGAAGTACTGTGTCAGGCAAGACAGAAAACACCTGAATTAAACAGAGAAACACACTTGCTTATAAAAAAACTACACCACTTAAGGCCAGCAAGGCAGAGGTGTCACATCTCATCTCAGAAAGTTCCTCCTCTCAATCTCCTTCCATCAAAAAATTATTTAACTACATATGTTCTGATTAATAATATGCATTGTTTGGCTACCAGCTATAGTCGTTTGATTTGTACTTACAGCTGAGTCAGAATTCTTAAAGAACCATGGAAAGTTCTGACTACAATCTGACTTCATAATGGGTTACAGTATGCTGAATGTCACACATTCCCCAGCTGGCTTACAAACTCACTCAGAACCAGTCACAATGACTGTCTGAACTGCAATGTCAAATTTTATTTTTAACATTAAGAACACATATGTTTATTTTCCTTTTGTTTCAAAAGTTTGATATTTTCTTTAAAGGACAGCATCTTTTAATCACACCTTTTTAACTGGGTTACTATATGCAAATTATTGTGAGAATTAGTATTACTACCACTTCACAGTCAACATATCCTTGGAGCCCAGCAACACTACTTGCATTAAAATCTACCCAAGGACACCATCATAGAAGTGAAAACTTTTACAATTAATGCAAAGTGTTCCCTGTAATTGTTCTGACTGCCTTTAGAAAAACACTCCTAAGATGCAGCTCTTCATTGTTTTTGTAAATACTGGGGTCCATGAAGTTATCCATATCACCACAGAATCATATAATCATTTAGACTGGAAAAGACTTTTAAGATCATCAGCTCCAACTATGAATCTAATGCTGCCAAGCCTAGTACTATACCACATCCCCAAATGCAACATCTACACATCTTTTAAATACCTCCAGGGATAGAGACTCAACCACTTCCCTAGGAAGCCTGTTCCAGTGCTGGACAACTCTTTCTGTGAAGAAATTTTGCCTAATAACCAATCTAAATCCTCCCCTGGCATAACTTGAGGTCATTTGCTCTCATCCTATCACTTGTTACCTGGGAGAAGAGACCAACACCTACCTCACTCCACCCTCCTTTCAGTTGTAGAGAGAGGTAAGGTCTCCCCTGAATCTCCTTTTCTTGAGACTAAACAACCCCAGCTCCCTCAGCTGTTCCTCATAAGACTTGTGCTCCAGACCTTTCACCAGCTCTGTTTCCCTTCTCTGGACCCTCTCAAGCACCTCTTGTTGTGAGGGACCCAAACTTGACACAGAATTTGAGGTGTGCCAGCAGGGACGATCACTGCCATGTCCTGCTGGCCACTCTATTGATGATACAGGCCAGGGTGCAACTGGCCTTCCTGGCCACCTTCAGGCAAAACTATGTCAATAAAAGAGGCAATCATGATAACTAGACAGCATTTGATGTGTCGGTCAGTTGCACAACCGAATAAGCAAATCCCTAGGAATGATAACAAATTACTACCAGGACTTAACACAGACTGCAGTCAGCCTGAATAGCAGAGGTCTTAAAATGCCTAGAAAGGCTGCTTAAACTTCTGGGTCCTGTGCCTGCTATGGATGATTTGGACAAGAATATCAACAGAAACAGAAAATTCATAACAAAAGCAAGCCTCCAAGCATGGACCCTCTAACAGAAGCCATAACTAAGCAGAAAACAAAAGAAAAAAAATTAGAAGTTTTGCTTTTAAAACTAGCAAAATATTTACCTTTTCTCATGGCAGGAAGTCTGAATACCAGCTTGAAAAAACTTCTGAAGACCTAGGCACACTGGGAGACACACTGCTACATCTACTTAAGGCTGTCATTTTCCATTTCTGTAGAATCACAGAATATCCTGGGTTAAAAGGGACCCATAGGGATCATCAGTCCATCTCCCTGCACAGGAGCCCCCGCAAGAATCACACCATGTGCTTGATATTGTCCAAACACTTCTTGAACTCTGTCAGGCTGGGTGCTATGATCACTGCCCTGGGGAGCCTGTTCCAGTGCCCAACCACCCTCTGGGTGAATAACCTTTTCCTGATATCCAACCTAAACCTCCCCTGACACAGCTTCAGGCCATTCCCTTGGATCCTGTCACTGGACACCACAGAGAAGAGATCAGTGCCTGCCCCTTCTCTTCCCCTCATGAGGAAGTTGTAGACTGCGATTAGATCTCCCCTCAGACTCCTCCAGGCTGAACAGACCAAGTGACCTCAGTCACTCCTCTAATTGTTTTTCAACAATTTTGGATTTATTTTCTGAAGCGAGAACCACATCTTACCATTATGTTTTTGGAATTAACCCTGGCAATTCTCATAACAGCTTTTATTAATTATTTATTATTTATTTTCAATAATAATCAATCAGTGACTGGTAAGTCATGCAAGTACTTTAGCTTTTAATAAAGACATGGCATTTAATTAAAAAGTAGTTGGATTTCTTCTGTATTTCCAGAATTACCAAATCAATAGTATACCTAAAATTCAACACATGTAGATGAAAAACTTCTCAGGCCTAAGTTTCCTCTCTGATTACCCTGAACAAGTTTCCCTGAAGTAGGTTTCCCCCCATTTGAAACACATTTTAGAGCTGTTTGCCAATTTAAGATGAACAATCAGTGTTTCCAGGTCCAAGTTGCTCCATTTAATCCAGAGCATTAACGCAGATTCCCTGACACGAGAAGCAGAGCCACATTGACAGGCTTGTGGGTATCTGACATCCAGCTACCAGAAACTGTTAATGCCAGGAGACACAAAACATGAACAAATGGGCTGGTAACAAGAACTCTCCTTGATAAAGACCAGCAGATGCTGGCAGTATTCAGCTTTTAGTAAAGTAACTAAATATTTAGAGCACTTAGTGTTCTTCTTTTAAGAGCATAGACCAGAACAGAGCAACAGTCCTCATTAGGCCTAAAGAGAAATATGACCTAAAGAACAAGTCCAAAGAAATCAAGCCATTAATTAATAGATATTTGTTCAGACTTGGAGCATCCTACCTTGTGATGGGAAAGGCCCTCAGTCTGTATTAGTCCTTTTCTAAAGGAAATGCTCACCATACAAAAACCAGTATATGGGAAAAGAAAGGCTAAGCAGGATTAGATAATTACAAACAGAGACAAGCAAGTTAGGCAGCTTTGAGTCACAGCTGTTGTCAAGCTACAAAATCTGCTTTCTGCAGGATTCTGCCAATAATCACAGACAGTAAATGTGTCCGTTTGCCTGTCTTCTATCCTTACCAAGGAGGAAACAGACACCACAATTCTATTCTTTTTTTAAACCCCTGGAATGGCTTCAAGTCCATAAAGGAATTCTGCACAAGTTATTTGAAATTCACAGACCAGACCAACTTTAGAAATTTGCTGAAGAAGCAATGTCCATTACCAACAGAATTTCTTCCCATGCGAGGCTTCCACATGGATGAGGATCAGAGTTTAGACAATTATACCAGCAACAAATGGATTGTCCAATGGTACCTTACCTGATGTGAGGAAACTACTACAGACTAAATTTGAAAATGCCCTTTTCTCTGAATAAACCAAACTAAAACTAAGGGGGATTGCAGCTATACCCAGCAGGTAGACTGGCTTTCATTCTAGATTCACTCTCAGCTTAAAAGATAGTCTCACTGTTCTGAAACAGAGACTTCCAGAAGAACAAGCAAACATGCAAACAGATGCTTAGACTCACAGTCATTCTCAGTGAGAGTTGCCCCAGTGGGACAGACCAAGTCAGGGCTTGGAGCTACAGTACAATGTGATACAAGCAAAGTATTTCAGAAAAAGCTATTTCAGGGTAAGATGAACTCAAGTAACTATATGCTTCAAAGCTTTTACTGTAAAAATGTTTATAAAACTCATCCCTTATTGAGAGCTATTGAAAACAGATGAACAATAAAAATGCTTATGCAGGAAAAATAAAAAGCTTGGAAAAAGGCAGCTTTATTTCTTATGGTCCATAAATCCAATAGTTAGAGACATACTATACATGTAACAAAACTCCATTTCCAAAACTCTAGAATGATCCTTCATAGTTCACTGCAAATTCATGGTGCTTCAATTAACTTTGTCATTATGAGAGGAGTAGATCACACAAGTAGGTTAATACATTGCCACTCAGCAAGGCTGCACTACTGGAACAGGGCTAGAAAAGCAGCTTTATCTATCCAACAATCTACCCATCAAATCAAAAGGCTAAGAGAATAGGGTTTGTTCAGATTGGAAAAGAGAAGACTTTGGGGTGACCTACATGTGGCCTTTCAGTACTTGAAGGGATCCCACGAGAAAGATGGATTTTTACAAGGGCATGTAGTGACAGGACCAGGAGGAATGGTTTCAGACTGAGAGTAGGTTTAGGTTAGATATAAGGAAGAAATTAGTTCTTGTGTGGGTGGTGAGGTTGCAACAGAGAAGCTGTGGATGCCCCATCCCTGGAAGCATTCAAGGACAAGTTGGATGGAGCTGTGAGAAATCTGGTCTAGTGAAAGGTTTCCCTGTCCATGGCAGCGGGGTTGGAATTAGATGGTCTTTAGGGTCCCTTCCAACCCAGGCCATTCTGTGACTAAACAGCAAGGAAAAAACAGACTCACACTCTAATGAAACTTCTCATATTGCTGCTGCTCCGAGGCTCAATCACAAGGTGTCAGAAACAAATGTTTTTAGCTGAGCCATAGTGATGAATGATAACAATTTGCAGGATTTCATTTTTAAACACAAAATATGACTGCAGTTTTTCACTTCTACTGACTACTGTAGTCAAGACAACTGCAGTATTTCAAATAAGGAGCAGTGAAGACCTAACAAGAAAAGAGCACCCACTTATCTCTCATTCTTGTTAGACACCAGTCACACTTCTAAAATATACAAATCTAGCTTACAGGTTGCATCTAGTAACTCTTCACCTGACTCCCTTAAACTATTCTTTGCTCATAAGTCACGAAGGGTCACTGCAAAGGACAGGACACCAAGCTACAGGGGTGTCGTTTCAGCCAGTTCATGTATTTTAGGCTTTACACAAAGGTACTTTCAGGAGTGTCTTTAGAGAAAACTATCTTGCCCATACAGCCCTTTTCTTCCAATTCCTACTTCTACCACTGTTGATAGCTGCCATAGAGATTTTAATTTAAATCATGGGGGACACACAGAAATACTGTGCAAACCCTGGATTGTCAGGCTGGAGAGATGATCATCACCTACACAAACATTGCACAACATTTCATATGATAAAAGCAAAGCATTAGGATTTAACTCCATGACATAAATACAACAGCACAACATGAAGGGTCCCTTTCCAATGAGAACCCATACAAAAAAGTGCTGCTGTGAACGACAAACCCTCAGATGCCATGTTACAGAGGAAGGCAAGCAGTCCCACAGCAGCACACTCTCACTGGTCAAGGACACATCTTGGGTTAGCAGAAAGCATGCCAATTAATCCCAAGGAATCAAACACCATTTAAGTTTAGCATCAGCTAAAAATAAAGATGTTCAAGTCTAAAAAGCATTTTTACATTACACATATGCAAACAACATTTTTAAGATAAAGGTCATATTTAGCTATGAATGAGGCATAAGGAAAGTACTTTGCAACAATTTATCGTATTGTCATTAAACATTCAAAGAAACAGCAATGCTAGTCTGTTTACTATGGCCAAATGCCCAGATTTAATTTTTTTCACACATCTGTTTAACCCAAAAATTGGACAGTTTAGGCTACAAGAAAACAGAAGGCTGAAAATTCAAACATCTTTGCCTTAAGGTGAGAGGACCTGAAAACTTGGTAGGTTACTTATCTTTACAGCAACATAGGGGATACTTTTGCCAAGACTTTAGATTCCCAATTAGTTGAGATAGTACAGGATTATTCAGTGTTTTACAGTTTCCTCACTTAGAATATCTGTCCTTAGCATCCTCCCCTTTCATCTGCAATTCTAACTAGCAAAAGAAAA
Organism: Drymodes brunneopygia; assembly: GCA_013400955.1. Classification (NCBI taxonomy): domain Eukaryota; kingdom Metazoa; phylum Chordata; class Aves; order Passeriformes; family Petroicidae; genus Drymodes; species Drymodes brunneopygia. The sequence continues at coordinate 293,636 of VZTZ01021762.1, read as the reverse complement.
TAATGACCATTTATTCTAAGTGAAAGAGGGAGAAAATTCTGCCTACAAGTTTTCCTGCAGCTCTGGTACCTTCTTGAGAACTCATCTACAGATCATGGAGATTTGGGGGGAGATGTTTCTCCCTCTTCTAGCTGATAAACTGGCTATGAAACTCTAACTTCGTTTCCCCTCTGTTGTTCTAGAATGAAGGAGCTTTGATCCAGTTCTGTCACTAGATTTATGAGGAATGTGCCACACAGACCCAGTGGGCAGCAAGGCCCAGTTCTGTCACTCCTAAATTTTCCTTTGCTTCAGAGGAGTTTGCTGGCTGCTATAATTTAGTTGGCCTTTCCTATTTCCTGTGCCTCTTACAGACAACAAACAGAAATATTCCAGACATTACTTTTTGTCTGGATCCCAAGAAGCATTTTCAAAACAACATAAGCATTTGCAGTCCCCACTCTCCCACACTTCTCAAAACCACACAGCAGAAGAGAAATACACATCTCAAGAGACAACTGTGCCATTAAGCAAGGGAAGAATAATCTCCTAGCCACTTCAAAATTTACTCAAAAGTGATTAGGAGGTGTAATGGAAAATTCTTCAGGATGTTAAAAACTTCTGGCCAGTCTGAATGACACCAATGGAGAAAAAAGTACTACCTGAGCTGCATAGAGTCAAGCAGTTGTTGCCACCAACCAACCATCTGCACATGGGTGCATACCCAAGGCTTTACTGGCTTTGCATACAAATACTGAACTATGAGGAACTCTTGTCAGATTTTACAAGAGGGCAGCAGGCAACTGGATTTACTGACTGCAAGGATCTACCAATCTGAGAATCAGAGACAACTGATGTTCATCTCTCAGAACACTTTAAGGTGAATCCAGACAAATCCTAGACTGGAGTTTGCTTTCAGCTGCAGAGAAACAATTTGAGAGGCAGCTCTTGAGGGAGCAATACTGGATTTGACCCAAAATTACAAACAAATTTCTTTGGCAGCTTCTGGATAGATTCCTTACCTGTTCTGTTTTTAACTTCATTCAAGTATTCAAAGCCCTACCTGGAAAATGGAAGCATCTTTCTTAATTGTTTCCAATATGATCACAGAGCTTCATAGTAGTTCACACAGGAAGATAGCACAGGATGTAATTCAAGTGGAAAACTCTCTTTAAAATACTTTTGAAAATCTTTGTACCACTTATCTAAATGGTGTTATCTATCCATACAGTGTTACCAAACCATAAACCCATTACCCCTCAGAATAAATCCTTGTGTAAGTGGCAAAGCAATGACAAAACATCGGGTGGGGAGACTTGTCCATTTACTCTTCACAAGCAATGCAATCTCTTCAGAGAAGTTTTCTTATGTCTAGTGTAAAGAGTCAATCTTCAAGAAAAGAAAAAGCAACAGTGATACTCTTTCCAACTTTGTTGGCAAGCACTGAAGGATTATCTGATATGCCAGGCCCTTGAGATGCCTTGGACAATTGCCAAACAGGAGAGACAATATTAAGCTACTGTACCTTTTTCACTATTGCAAAAGAGAAAGATCAAGGTCAGTCCTTCACTAAACGGACGACAGGAACAAATCTGTTAAAGTTCATCAGAGCTGTGATTGCTCAGCTCCACTGTCACAGCTCAGATGCAGCATCCCTGTGTCCTCTGCCACAGAACATCCCACCAAAAAATCCTAGGGGAATACCCAGCTTATTGCAGTTGGTACTCAGCAAACTAAGAACACATTACATCACAAAGAATTTTAATTCACCAGCTTTCCAAAGGGCACAGCCCCACTGAAGGGTAGGGTTGTCACATTTCACTGGGTCAGTTCAATGCACTACATTAATATATACTGACACAAAGCATTAGTGTTATGGTAAATTGTTTATTAAAAATGCGATTAGTTGATTTCTGGTCTGCTGGCAGCCAGAATTATCAGGGCTCAGGTGATGCATTTCAGAAGATAGCCAGGATTTAATGACTTTCCTGTATAACTAATGTGGCAAGACAGTCTCAAGAAAAGCACAGTGGTCTGGTTTCCTATCTCCTTAACAACATTTCATTCTTGCATTACTTGTGCTTGGTTTTTTGCATCTTTTTTTCTAAAGCCACAACAGTACGTTGTCCTTATCTGAATAATGCATTTCAAATAAAAAAAGTGACAAAAATACAGTTCAATTCCTCAAATGAAATATTTCAGAAATAAGCCATCCTTTTTAGATCATAAAACTCAATGCTGGTCACACAACACTGAAAATCATATTCTTAGCCTTAACTCCTCAAAGCCATTTCACTCAAACCAGACTGAAAAACTCTTTGAGCATTCTTACTGGAATTCTAGAACTTAAAATTTTAGAAGTTCCATTAAACTAGCACATATACCAAGAAGAACTAGAGGCTCAAAGAAATTTCTGAATGCCTTTTTTTTAGATACACTACACAGATAAACAAAAAGGCCAAAGTATTAACAACACTATGTAGTATGGATATGTAACATCTCCAGTATATGTACAGAAATTAAAATTAAAGGCCAGTTCCCTAAAGAATTTTGTTGTTCAGGTATTTCTATTCTCATTGTACATTTTTGATTTCTGCAAAGCTGTATTACTTGTGTGCAGTCCAGGTATCAATAACACAGGACTTCAGCTTTCTGGCTGACAAACGCAAAGCCAGTATGCAAGAATTAGCATATTAAGATTTTTTTTTGTCTTTTCACGGCTTCATCATGAAGGAAGATTTAAAATAAAAATGTTAACTCCTTATTAAAAAATTCCCTTTTTAAAAATCAGTAGCTCTTGTTCCAAAGAGGCTCAGCTACACCACAAGATAAGGTCCTTTTCTCAAAACTGAGGCAAACTCTATTTTGATATTGCTGTAGAAGAGAATAGCAGAGAACACTTCATGTAATTCACTATTGTTCCACCATTTTCTATCATCCAAAAACATACCACTAGGAACATCTAGCTCACCAGATGATTCACTAGTGACACATATTAGCCTATTATCCTAGAGTATTCATTCATTTTTTTAATTTAAGCAATGTTTCTACTGGGTACCTGCTGAACATCTCTCGTATGGTCCAGGAAAAACACACATCTTTTCACTGCAGCTCCACCTCTTTGTAAGACTCCAGAATATGTAATTGAGTTTACATTGGGGTTTTTTTTTTCCTGAAACCCCTCTGTGGTAAAGTCTACAGAAAAGAAAGTTTTACACAAAAATCCTCACACTGGAAGAGCCTATGTTGTTACAATAAGATAAATGCTGGTAAGAAGCAATCATCTTAAAATCAGCCTGGAGTACCTAGGATTTGTAAAGCAAGGGAGAGGAGGTGGAACATTTTTATTAGTCTTATTTCTGACATCCACTGCTACCAACTAAAGAGGAGTTCCCCAAATCCCCTGCACCTCTACTTCATCCAAGTAGCAATTATCTGTACTGGCAACACACTTCCATCCTCATATGTTTGGACAAGGGATAGCAGCACTTCTTGCTCATAACAAGGTTTTTCATAGAATGCTAAAGAATGTCGAAGGGGTCAAGTCTCAAGCGGGTGAAATACAGCACCTGCAAGAACTACGAAGAAGAAACTATGTGTACCTGTTACTCCTGTGGAAAACTAAAACTCTACAGATGGAAGAAATTGCAAAGGGTTTATGGAAGGCCTGGAAAAAGCTGACTTCAAAAGTATCACAGAGCAGCATTGCACCATCATCAGACAGAATTTGGAGAGCATTCTAAATCAAAGGGGATTTAGAAACAATGAAAACCCTAAGAATTCTTTGCATTTGCCCTTCAGTTCTTGCATTGTTCATTCTGCATCTCTCATACTGCAACAGGTTAAAAACATAGAAAGCAAAAGCAGATTTTTCATATAAAAGTGAAAATAAAACACATCACACTTGTTTAAGTGTGGTCATGGTGCCTACTAGTTAAGAATCTTTCTAGTGAAAGACCAAGGGATTCCAGTGTCCTCTTCTCTACCCTGCCTTCGTTACCTGGGTGCACAAAGCAGCATCCCCCATGAGGCCTAGGTTATCACATTCCAACAGGTGAGCTTGAGGTAGCCTATTCATTGGAGAGAGCTTTTATACTACAACATGGTCATTGTCTCTGGAGAATGCCATCCACTTCAAGACTTCACCAGGCATGACAAAGAACTCATCTTCTACAAAACAGCTGCTTTTGGGTATGAGCCAGCAGACATGAGGGCTCTCCTCGCAGGGCTGCCCAGCAGCCATGCACCACCACTTTCAGTCTTTGGTAGATATCAAATTTGTTCAACTAAAAAAAAAAAACTTAGAAGAACAAGTTCTACTGATTTTACAGGGATTTTGTTCACACTTCATATCCATCAGCTGGTGCTAACACGGTTAAAGCAAGACTGTGTGATGATCCTTCTTCTCCCAAGCACATAGTTAGAGATCTGGCCTTTGCTCGAAAATACCTCCTGAATCAACAGAATCCTTCACAATTTGTCTTATATTTTCTCAATTCCACGGATGGCTAGCATTTGCAACAAGGCTGTTACCAGTATGACTCAATTAACAAAAAGCCCAGGCTCTGTGTCCTACCTACCACATGCCTTTCAGTCAAGTGCTGATACCCTCAATCAGGAAGAAAATTGATGAAAACACGGGTATTATTAATCAGTGCTTAAAAGGCACAAACAGGCAAATCACACAACCAGTGACAGCCAACTGCTGTGTCAAAGGCTCCTGTGTCTGACTAGGTTGTTCTGGTTTAGATTCTAATCCTGGGGAAGCTAAACTTCACTTTCTGGGAATGTTTTAGCTCATGTAGGGACCTAATTAAGAAACCCTGCACTTCAGTGACAGACATGGCAAGGGGAAGGGCAGGAGGAGTTCTTATCCACAGAAAGGCAAGAATTTGTTTTCTGTAGAAAATGAGACCTGGCAAAATGAAAGCAGGAAACCCAGAAAGGAACAGGTCTGCAACATTCACTGTGTCCTATTTCTGCTGCCAAATGCTGTGCTCAAAAAAAAAAAAGGTAAGCAATATGGTTGTTCAATTCCACTTCATTACCTGACAGACACTATGGAAATATGTACTATTTTAAAGATGCTGGGCAGTCATCACAGTTCAGCTCTTGCAGAGACAAATACAACTTGCCATTCTACATACTTTCATGATGAGAAGCAAATTATGCCATTATCAAAGACCTCAATCAAAACAATATTTCAATCAATAAATTTCTGGACAACCAAAGAGAAACTAGTCCTCCCCCTTATTCACACTTTCTGTGCAACCTCTTGATAAAACTGTGAGCCAATTCACAGTTGGATTATTTCTCAGATACAGAAAGGCTCTCACATGGAGCTTTTAAATCCACAGTTAAAGCAGGAAAAATTAGTAATTGTTTGAGGGAGAGGAAGTCTCACATTCACCTTTGTTCCACTAGTTCCTGGCAAGAGAAATAAATATTCACCACAAGCATTTGTGTTTTTCCATAAAGACGACCATGCAGGGCAACAAAAGGTACACCCACAGGGGAGTAAAGAGCAATAATTTCCCAAGAGAAATGAAGACATAAGCAAAATATTCTGCTCATGGCTAACTGAGTGCCAAAGAAAACTTTAGACTGGACTATGCTGTCTACTTTATACATACAAATGGAAAGAAAAAGTTTTAAAAAGTCACCCCTAAAATGCTGTGTTGGAACATTTTGATTCATGCCCTGTGACTATAGTTCTTATGCCACAGAACACTTAACCTTTCACCTTTTAAGAAAGTTACCCCCTCTCCCACACAGAACAAATGTTCTTAACAGGTGAGTTACTGTAGAAGTAGCGTTTTTGGTACTAAAATCAAAATGCAAACTCAACTGCCAAGTAGCATCAGACATAGCAATATCCAAAACCTATTGCATTGTACACAATTTTCGTTTCAAATAGAAGACTCTAAACTGAAAAGCATCTACTAGCATTTTAGAGGATTAAAATGAACCACATTGTTTGGTAGCGACTGCTTTCAGAAGAAAATTTAACACAATTGCATTTCATTATTTCACATACCAAAAGTAAGGCATTTCTTCTAAACTTGAATATTAACCTTTCATAACTTAAATGGGGGATTTTAATCATCTTTGATTCGTTCCTAGAATACATGGAAAGAAGCAAACCTTTACACCAGTAGAATAAGGATTACTGCCAAGTATTTTTACCAGTCATGTCTACATCAACTTGAACATGGCAGAAGTGATTTCTTCTTATTATTATTAATACAACTTTATTAATTAAAGTAACAATCTTAATTCTCTAGGAAAGCACAAAAATGTTATCCTCGGCTAGCTGCTCCTCCTGAAGCAAGCAAAACTCCATTGAAGAAGCTTTTATGAAAAGTACAGACATTGCTGCTGCCAGAAACAGCAACAAAAAAACACAGAGCCAGATTCTACCACCACAACTCTTAGGAGGATTCTTCTATTTTATTTGTTCTCTGCCAAGAGAAAGTGTAGTCATTGAGAAAGCGTGAGTTTCTTTATCCAGTGGAAATGAAGACTTTTAGCATTAATAATATAAGGTAAAAATAAATTATAGCTGAAAAACTCCAAACCAGCTGTAGACACAAGTTTACAGAGCACTGTTTAGAGATACTGAACTACTGTGATACAGCCTTCAAACTTGCCAGAACTTGCTACAGCTGAAGTCTATTGCTTCTGAAAGCCTGGTAGTAGCTTTTCTAAACAAAAGTAACCAATAGAAGTATAGGAGGATCAAGTTAGGGAACATTAACCAAACTGGACAGACACAAATCCATGAGACCTAATGGAGTGCACTGGTGATGGCTGTGTGATCTGACCAATGTCATGGCAATGTCCCCCAATTACTGCAGAAAGATCATGGCTATTGGGAGAGGTTCCTGAGAACTGGACAAAAGCAAAACATGCTCCTGTTGCTAAAACAGCTTGGAGGACAATCTAAGAAGCCACAGGCTGGTCAGTCTCACCTCAATCCAGGAAAAGTGACAGAGCTTCCTGGAAAACATTTCCAAGACAAAAAGGTGATGGAAGTCATTATCAGGGATTTGTAAGTGGAAGTCATGCTTGGCCAGCCTGAAAGACATTGATAAGGAAACAACTGGCACTAGGGGAGTACACAAGTGGTTAATCCTGACTTCAGCAAGACTTCCCAACTTTTGTCTTCCATAGCATCTTCGTAGACAAATGGATGAAGCACAGACAGTAGCTAAGTGGACAGTGAGACAAAACTGAAAACTGTCTAACCTGCCAGGCAGAAAGATACTTAGAGAGCTAGGACACTTTACTCTGGAAAAATGGGGACTCAGACAGAATCATATCATTGTGTATAAATGCCTGGAGAGGAGAGAGAGTGGAGTAAAGACAACAGAATCTTCTCAGTGACAGCCAGTAAACAGACAAGAGGGAATGGTCACAAATTGAAATACAAGCGTTTCTGTTTAAACATTAAAGCATTTTTTTTTCTTCTTTTAACACCTACAAGTGACTGAACACTGGAACAGGCTGTTCAGGGGCATTGTAATATCTTCATCTTTGGAGGTGCTAAGAAACCTGATGGTATAAATATTCTGTGCAACCTGCTCTAGTTGGCTTTGTTTTGAGCAGCAGGTTGGATTAGAGATCTCCAGAGGTGTCAATTCCAGTCTTTGGGCTTGTGTACTTCAGGCTCTATAGACATTAAAATATGGCCAAGAGTTGATTGGAAAATGCTACAATGTAATTTTACTGTCTGTACCAATCTCCACTGGCAGTCTAGTATTCCAAAACAAAAAAACTTCCACAGATAGAGGCTCTGGAGTAAGAGCACCCATGTTCTCAAATCATGCTAAAAATAGATGAGGACCTTGCGGTTTGTAGGCTGCAAAAGGGGATAGTCATACATGAACCTGAGGAGGAAGGTCAGCTACTAAATATTCTTGACATGCAGGAGAATACAGTTCGCTTCAACTTAATGCTAGCATGGCTAACTAGAATTGAAATCCTCGTGCTACAAGGCTTTTCTTAGACCTCTTTTAGTAGATCCTGAAGTTTCAAAAATTCTAAAAACTCAAGTATATCAACAATTTTCATCACATAATTCAGCAGTAGCTTATCGTTTCTACAAGCTTATTTTAAGAAAAGTTATTGCAAGACCAAACTTGGAGTACTGTGTCCAGTCCTGGAGACCTCCTTTCTGGAGGAAAGACATGGACCTGTTGGAACAAGTCCAGAGGAGGACCACAAAAATGATCAAGGTGCTGGAGCACATCTTCTATGAGGACAGGCTGAGAAAGCTGGGGTTGTTCAGCCTGGAGAAGATTCCTGTAAGATCATACTGCAAATGTTCAACACTTAAAGAGGCCTTATAAGATAGGGATAGACCTCCTAGTAGGCCTGTTGCAATAGCACAAGGGGTATCAGTTTTAAACTAAAAGATTTCAACCAGATATAAGGAAAAATTATTTTACAGTGAGGGTGGTGAAACACTAGAATAGGTTGTACAGCGAGGTGGCAGCTACCCCATCGCTGGAAACATGAATGCTCAGGTTGGAAGGGGCTGTGAGCAACTGAAGCTCATTGCAGGGGGATTGAACTAGATGATATTTAAAAGGTCCCTTCCAATCCAAACTACTCTATGATTCCATGTTGATGCCACAAGCAACTTCCTTATAAAGTGTCAAAGAAAAGGCAAATGAGAAATTGTAATAGAAATATGTTTTACTAGGTACTACAGAAAAACCCCCAAAACATCTGTTGAGTACATCTGTTGGTGACCAGCTGTTGCCTTTCGTCTTGCCCTCAGTGACAAACAAAATCAAGTACTGCCATCATTGCACCAGAGACAAAACAATACAAGAGCTAGAAGCACCATAAGAACACTGAAATAAGTGCACTTTGTCTTCATCAGTTCCCACAACAGCATTACTATCTCTCAAGGACAGGATTTAAGCAAAAAACTCACCTTAAGTAATTACTACACAATTTAAGAAAAATTTCCAAGTTTCTCTTCTCTATGCAGCCACTCACAGAGAAAGAAGATTTTGAGCCGTCTGGCAACAAAATAGTATCTGAGCCTTAAATCAATGGCATGCTTCTCCACTGTGCATGCAGTCATATAAGCAACAAAAGCCTGGACTCCCCATGAACTAAGAAGATGACACTTGTCATGCAACAACTAGACAGGATATAAATTCTATTTTTACTGTGAAACAAGGTTATGTGTCTCTTGATCAAAAGAGGTTCTTCCTAGTTAACTATCATTGCTGTTACACCAGCATTTTTGGAGTCCTCTTTCTTTCTCTAAAAAAACAACTGAACCAAAAGACAGTCAACCTCATAACTGCTCCTTTTATAATAGCATCTGCGAATGTCATTTGGTTTCTTTTTTACAAGAACAAAGAAGGAAATTGAGGAAGATAATTTTTTACATTATTCAGATTCACTGAAGAGAGTACTAAAACACCTTCCAAGCTAATGCTGCTTGAAAAGACTTCAATATAGCAGCCATTATACACATTTGTACACAAATCCCTTAGAAAGAAAAGTGACACGTGATTTCGGATGTTGATTTGACAGATTTATGTATTGCAGACAGGAATTTCCTGATTCAAAACATGGACATGAGAGAGTTTCCTGTTGCTCACTTTACTCCAAGGGTAAAAAAGGGTAAAAAAAATCCCCAAAAGACAACAGTTTTCCCCCGTTTACTTAAGGCAGAGGTCACAAAAGTGTATAGGGTGAAGAGACCTATTTTGCCAACAAATGACTTCTGTTGAGTTTGGATACTGGCACACAGAGTTGGAACCTTTTCCTTGAATACCTGTTCAGAGACAGCCAACTCAAGCATAACATCAAGATGGTAACACCTCCTTTAGGCTTCAAATGCTTTTAGGAGGTCTGACATAAGCCTGTCCACAATGCCATGTTGGTGCTAGAAGGCACACAAGTAGATTTGGAACTAAAATGAGGGGTATGATCAGACAGAACTAACAGCTTTTTCCCCCCAAGGTCAGCTACAACACTGAGTTCTCAACCTAAATTCTACTTGAATAACAAAGTGCTGCAGCTCGTCTATCCAATCACAAGCTATACACATAGAAAGCATTGCATATTTCTTCTTCTCAAGAAGAAACAGATTTACTGGGAGCCCACCACCTGTTTTTCAGCTTTTAAAAGTCTCTACTCCTTAATGAAATAGTTGTCCTAATTTAGCAAAGCACATGTCCTGTATTAAAAAATAGGACACAGCTAACTATAAAATGAAGAGCCGAAATAAACCACTTGTGCATTTCAACCTTCAAATGTCATCCACTGCCTTCTGCCAATCAATTTCCTAACACAAACAAGACACACGAAGGAGCAAACCAATGCCTAGTTAGGAATTGTTCACAGAAGTGAGGAATCCAGAGTGGCCAAAGGACTGAAATCACCAGAAAACCAAGTTCGCTGAGGAGTTTTTTGCGGTTAGCAGTTTAGACTTAAAACCATTCACCCAGTTCTGAATACATGTTGACTTTTATTTTTTCCCCCTCACAAGGAATGATATAGTATCAACTTCAGTTTGGATTTTATGAAGTCCAGTTTGGTAGAAGGATGTTCAAATTCAGTTTAGAAAAGTTACTAAAGCAGTCTCGTCTCCTTCCCTGCTTTTGGAGAGTGGGCAAAAGAAGGACAAGGATGTCCCACTACCTTAGCTGAGACAGGTCTGCTGAAAGCTTTCCATGTCATGCATCCCCAGCTTCAGAGTTTATTCAGGCCTCTGACTGGCACCTAGTTAACAATTTTTTTTTTTAATCTATAGAAGAGCATCCAGTTCATCTTGCACCATGCAAGGCTACCAACCAAGTCAAAGATAACTCCCTAGACTACAGTTAGTCTTCTATTAACAAAACCATAAAATACATATAGAACTCCCTTTCCCCAGGAGCATTTTATGAAAAAATAACTTTTTATGAAATAGCATGGATGTTAGTCACTAAGTTGCTTTCTAAAAAGCTATCGATAAAATTAGCAACTTTTTAGAGCCTAGATCTCCCACAAATCTGTAGTTCTGTGTGTGTGTACAAAGATACATGTTTGAATTACACACAGGCTAGTCATTTTTTTAGAAAATTCTGTTTTATGAGGAACTGACAGCAGCACAGCAGCTCACTTAAGTGCTGTGTCCGACCCTCCTCCTGCCCCTGCCATGTGATCTAGACAACAACATGCAACATAAGCACTGAGCTTAGAGCAAATTTACTTTTGGAGACAAACTGAGTAAACACACATACACACAACCATTTTGCACTGCTCAGTTGACAGTTACATAAAAAATGAGCATCATAAGCAGCATTTTTGAAGATTACTTTTGGTTAGGAGCAGTTGGCCACTGTCAAACTGCAAATTCACTTTAAAATATAAACAAAAAACAACACTGCTTGAAGGACTGACATTTGGAATATTGCTATACTTCCAGTCCCAACTTTGCTGTTAAGAGGCAAGCCTCATCTTTCTGAAGGTAGCAGACTGAAATTCAGCCACAGATAAAATGCAAGAACCAACACTGGTACTGTGTTTAATACTGGACAAGTACCAAAAAGCAGAATACAATCACATAAGTAAGTGCAACACCAAAAGCACTATTAAGCAGCACCCTAATATTTACAGTAGTTCCACGGATGTTAAGGTTAAAAAACAAACAAGAAACCCCCACCAGAACAGCAAAGTAAGACAGCAGTAAGTGTGAGATACTAAACTTCATATTTAACAGGTCAAATAGTAATGTGTAAATGCAACTCAAACATCAAAACAAAGCAAGGAAAAAAATGCACAGCCTAGGAGACTTTTAGCACCCAACTTGATGAGACTCTTCACTTGACTCTGGGAACCTCATGGGGTAGAAAGTAATAAACACCAGAAAGAAAAACTGCCCTTGCTTCTGAAGATGCAGTACACAGGGAAGATACCTCAGGGAGGTGTCACAATTTTGTAATTAAATAATATAGTGAAAGCTAATTTATTGCCTTTCCCACCCCCCTACCCTCATTAAAATTTCCCACGAGGCCTTGATTCTAACCACCAATATAAATAATTGGTAAATTATGATGATTCAACTCTTTAAACAAAAGAGTGCAAGACTACCATGGTATACTGTTTTTAATAGCTAACATAAGCACTGCATGTGAAGTAAATCCAGCAACATTTTGTGCAGAAATAAATCCCAACATACACTAAAATCTATAGGTCATGAATGCCAGAATTTTTGGATTAAAAATATCTCCACACGCAACATCAAGTGTGTCAGAACACGTGCCATCACTGAATTAGCAAAGATCTACTTTGAAATGAAAGGCAGCATTCACAATGGAATCGTGTCCAACATCACCTTCAAGACAAAGGACAAATCTGAAAGCCTGGGTCTATAATGCAGACCTTAACCATGTTTCCCAGCTGAAGGGACACATTTGAGAGGGTAACATACTCCAAAATGAACACAGACTGACTCATTTCTGCACAGTGCTACATGCTGGCAATTCCTAGGAAGTTTCAGCTACTGTATACCAGGTCACACACCATAATTAAGCCACCATTGTGGAACTGTGTTGCCAGTGCTTTGTAGCAACTGTATCTCATGACAAAGGCAGGTTTCTGTGCTGCTGCTTACTTAAGCAGAACACTGGGATCTACATGGGAATTCTCCCTCCAAGGGGTTTGTGAATAGAAAATACCACAACTAAAAGCTTGGAGAAGGAACATTTTCAAACTCAGAACTGAGTGAAAGTTTTTTCTAAAGAGTTTGCATTAAAATCTTTCCAAATTAAATATTCAGATTCAACAAGAAAAGAAAAAAGTTTGTCAACAAGGCTTATGATTCAGAAAGGATGTTGATTTCCTTGTCTAAACTGCTGTTTCACCTGTTTCTCCCACAGCTCCACCTATTTTTCCACTGCCATCCTCTGTTCTCTACAGCACCAGGCTCCCGTGTTGCATCAAGTCGTTCATGATACCTTTTAGCTGACCAACTGGAGCTGCTGCTCCTTGTCACCAATCCTCTCTAGACCAACTTCAGAAAGGAGAAAGTGCAGGAGATGCTCAAAGAAAGTTTGATCCACAACTGCAGGATTCTGGACAGTTGACTTCTTAAAAAGACATTCCTTCAAATGGTCTGACCATCGGTATTGTCAAAATTTTGTACCATTATTTAGCTCCTCTCAAATTTGACTGGTTCTCAGGTCTGTTTAATGAAGAAGTCACTTGTGAAAAAGACGTGTTGAAAAGTTAGGTATTTTGCAAAGCAGCAATTTCACTTCAATTCCTTTCATATGTAAGAACACAGATTATTCCTCCAACTCATATCACAAAGCCAATTTCTTTGTATTACAGAAGCCTGCAGTTTTAAATCCTTCCCTTGAGGATGAGAAACTGCCTCAGCTGGTAAGAGGGACAGCACCCAGTTAACCTTTCCCCAAAGGTCCCATGCCAACAGCTGGCACTGCAGTCAGCACACACCCAGCCTCATGCCCAGCACAGAAGGTTTTTCTGGACAGAAACATCACAGAAACACTGCCAAGGTGTCTGATCAACTTGGCAATAGTTAAAGGGCAACATCCTTCAATTCAGTCCCCTCATCTGTGATGATGAGTAGTCTCTTGTTCAGTCAGCTGCAACAGCATTACATTTGAAGAGAGGCCCTTAAACAAAACACCTGACTTGTGACAGCTTCTACAACAAAAGGCTGCTCTGTCCACCACCAGACACAAGGCCTCCTCTTATTTAAAAACCAAGATGCTAAATAAGTCAGAGAGAGTAGAATGATTTATCCTCATGGGAAGAAAGTGAAAGACAGAAGTACGACTCTTGCTAAGGTAACTGATGATTTCCATCAGTTCATCTGCATAGGCAAAAGCCCTACAAGTTCTGCTCCACGATAAAGTTGATTTCTTGCTCTAGTGATCTCTTAGCACCAGTAGCACTGTCCAAACACAACTGCTGGAACACATTCAGAAAAACTCATTTCAAGCTTTAACACTTCAGTCTGAATCTACTGCATACTACAACAAGCCTGAAATCTCAGGTCCTCATATTTTTCAGGTAAACAGATTTCCAGGAATAATCTGCCTTATAAAAATTATTTTAAAAGTCCAAATGAAAACTAGGAAAGTAAACTTGTATTTAGTATTTTACAGTTTCAAAGTGGTAAATTCCTGTAAACAAAGTTTTGTTTATATATTAATACATTCTAATTTTTTTAAATGAGTGTTGGGTTCATATCCCATCTGCATGACATGACTTTTAGACAAGGAATATTTTTACATTTCAGCTCCATTCAGAGCAATTTTTATCCATAGAAAATTAAATTAATGGAAAACAAACACATTCAAGGGCACTGTCAGTTATTGACTAGATTCTATACTAATTTAGACTCCTCAAACATCCAACTGTCCAGTGTATCATAACACGGCAATTGTAGCTTCCAGTAAAATCACATTCAATAAACCCTTGGCCAACCAAATAAATAAGAGCAGTCCAGTGTAGTTTATGTGATCAGTCACAAGCACTTAGTTACATACACAGCACAGATGTGAATTTCAAAAAAAAGTTTATTACTGATGAGGGTAACAATGTAGCAATCCATGTAACACCCAATTTCCTGGTCAAAAAGGCTCTCTACTTTAGAAATGGTATCTTGAGCAAGAGTTATCCCTGCCCTAATGTATCTGTTCAACATTGAGATGAGAACCAGTTTGGGCAAATTCATGAACTTCCGCAGTTCCACAGCAGATAGGAAAGAAAGCTGTGGGGAAAATCCCAGCCATTTTAAAAATCGTTTGTCTTCCCAAAATCTCACTTAAGATATCAGCAAGCAGCAAGTGGGAAAACAGCCCTCAAGAGGCTCAGCTAACAAAGGTACTTTTCTCCACCCCTAAAATGACATACCATAGTGCAGTATCAGCCTACAAAGCCCAATAGGCTGAAAACTGTGTACCACAGACACCACCCCCTGAACTTCCAAACAGATATTCAGGTTGCTTTTAAAGTACACAGCAAATGGTGTTACTCCTCCACCCGGGGGCACAATCATGTCCTACTAAAAACCAACTTTTTACAGCAATTAAGTGGTTCATTTGCCAAAGGTGCCAAAAGCCTTTGGGTAGTTTATGAAAAAATAAGTAAATAAAGGCCTCCCTTTATCAGGTTTAGATTTGTTCTCCTCTGTATCACTCAGGGGGAAAAAAACTAGTATGAGAGCTTCTCCAAGTTTCTCAGTAATTTATGATGATAGAAGTTACCAGGAAACACTATCTATGAGGCACATTAATGATGAAGTTTTGGTCATGGGGCTTGGGGGACTTTTAAAATTTAACTTTAAACCACTAATTCTGCCCACTTCCCAAGACAGGTAATGGTCTGAAATGCAAAGATTGATTTGCCATATGTAGTCTGCACTCCCAAGATCCAATCGCCACTCCAAATGGAGGAGAGAGATGAACTAATGGAGAACACCCTGGTGGCACTAATCCTCCTCTTTCTCAGAGTGCCTACCAGGCAATTCTGGAACAGTTAAACTCTCCTTCTCTTCACTGAGGGCTGCAAAAGACTCCATGTCAGCCACATTCCACCCCAAATATTGTACATTTATTGAAGCAATCAGTCCTCTGAATTCACAAGAAAGCTCAGGCATAACTCCACACCTTCTTGTCATTGAGGTAAACACACCCCCCCCCCGGAAGCGTGACCAGAGCTATTAACAAGNTCCTACAGAGTTGCCTAAATACTTGGAGGGCAATACATATAGAAGACAGCTAAAAGTTAAAGAAAGGTTAAAACCAGCTGGCAGCAAGACAAACTTTCTGTACTTGCCATTGGTTTGCCTGACACCAGCTGACTGCTCCAGTAGTCCTTCACGCCAGAAGCAAAGCAGATGAAATTCATCCCTCATGCAACTCCAGCGAGACTAATAGGTTTCCACAAGAACGAATCAGGCCCTGTATATCTAAAACCAAGCCCACTAAAGTTTCACTGAAGCGAAATTGCAGGAGTACAATCTATGGATAACAGCTGGAGAACATTAACTCTCCCCCCAACCCTTGCCGGGGTTAATTTTTTTCTTTCTGTTCAGACAGGAAGCAGTCATATACCATACTGCATAATATAAGGATCCTGGGATATAAAGACGAGTAGAAAAGGATTACAAAGAGCTCTCTATAAGTTTTTAGCAAAGTCAACGCTGCCATAGCCCCCGAGCTGCCCTCGAATAGCAAGCCGCGTCTCTGCCCCAACATCATGAGCTGAAACACTACTTAAACTCCTGTCTAGTGAGAAAAGTAATTAAAAATTAAGGGTGTTTTTAAGTGGGGCAGCGGGAGCCCAAGGATTGCATCGCGGTTCCGGACGAGGGTCGTGCGGCCGGGGAAAGGAGGACCCTGCCGCGGTGCCCCTCGCCCGGTCATCCCTCCCCGGCCGGGACGATCCCGGCGCTGCTCCAGCACCGCTCCTGCCGCTCCCCCAAGCTCACCCTCGCTGCCGTACTGTTTCCCATTGTTCGCGCCCATCCTGCCGCCTTCATGCTCGTCGCCGCTTTCCCACGCCGCCGCTCAGCATCTCCACCGCGGGGCCGACGGAGCGCAGCCCTGGGGCAGTGCTGGGGGAAGAGCCCCCGAAAGTTTTCACGGCGACATGTCCAAAGCACCCTTGCAACTTCCTCCGCTTCTTCTCGGGTGGCCGACACCCTCCCTTCCCCACCACACAACAACAACAACAAAAAATTAAAAAAAAAAAATATTAAAAAAAAATTAATAAGAAGAAAAAACTTTCGAAGCGAAAGAATCAAAAATGCGATGTATCGGTGGGCCCTCCCCGCCCCGGTTTCCAGCCGGGGTGTCCGGGCAAGGAAGGCGGCTCCAGTTATAATCCACAAGCAGAACGGGCGGGACGGCCTCCGGGCGCTGCCTCCACCGCCCCGCGGCTGGCGCTCGGCTCCTCCGATGCTTCAGCGCCGCTCCGCCTTCCTCCTCCTCCTCCTCGCAGCCCTGCCGCTGCTGCCGCCTCCCCTGGGAGGCCGCCGCCAGCCACTTGTTGCCCGGGGCGGGNGAGGTAAACACACCCCCCCCCGGTATCATGACCAGAACTATCAACAATGACCCTTTCAACTCTGGTGAAAAACTAAGATTTTCCCTTTCAGGAGGAATCCAGAGAGGCTTTGACTGCAACTTCCAGGTTCACCCAATTTAAGCAGGAGTTATTCTAGTGATGGTATCAATTGACTGAAACCCCACGACAGGAAGAATATCTTTAGCTTAAAGCATCTGACTTCATCAGCTCTTCAGAAAGCAGAGTTCATCTGGCAATAAATGAAAGGAACTGCAGAATCTGCTCTAGAAGTGGCGTCTTTCCCCTTTCCTTTACACAATCTTCATGCATATTTTGGATGCAAGAGGTGTGTTCTTTGGCAGCTGCCGTCTGAACTCCCAAAGAATGGAGCAGACCACAAGATCATCTCCTCGCTCCACCTACAAACCCTCAACAACAAAAAAGGGGGTTGGTGATGATCCTCTACGGTTACCCAATACACCAAGCGGAAGACATACATCCTACAGAGTTGCCTAAATACTTGGAGGGCAATACATATAGAAGACAGCTAAAAGTTAAAGAAAGGTTAAAACCAGCTGGCAGCAAGACAAACTTTCTGTACTTGCCATTGGTTTGCCTGACACCAGCTGACTGCTCCAGTAGTCCTTCACGCCAGAAGCAAAGCAGATGAAATTCATCCCTCATGCAACTCCAGCGAGACTAATAGGTTTCCACAAGAACGAATCAGGCCCTGTATATCTAAAACCAAGCCCACTAAAGTTTCACTGAAGCGAAATTGCAGGAGTACAATCTATGGATAACAGCTGGAGAACATTAACTCTCCCCCCAACCCTTGCCGGGGTTAATTTTTTTCTTTCTGTTCAGACAGGAAGCAGTCATATACCATACTGCATAATATAAGGATCCTGGGATATAAAGACGAGTAGAAAAGGATTACAAAGAGCTCTCTATAAGTTTTTAGCAAAGTCAACGCTGCCATAGCCCCCGAGCTGCCCTCGAATAGCAAGCCGCGTCTCTGCCCCAACATCATGAGCTGAAACACTACTTAAACTCCTGTCTAGTGAGAAAAGTAATTAAAAATTAAGGGTGTTTTTAAGTGGGGCAGCGGGAGCCCAAGGATTGCATCGCGGTTCCGGACGAGGGTCGTGCGGCCGGGGAAAGGAGGACCCTGCCGCGGTGCCCCTCGCCCGGTCATCCCTCCCCGGCCGGGACGATCCCGGCGCTGCTCCAGCACCGCTCCTGCCGCTCCCCCAAGCTCACCCTCGCTGCCGTACTGTTTCCCATTGTTCGCGCCCATCCTGCCGCCTTCATGCTCGTCGCCGCTTTCCCACGCCGCCGCTCAGCATCTCCACCGCGGGGCCGACGGAGCGCAGCCCTGGGGCAGTGCTGGGGGAAGAGCCCCCGAAAGTTTTCACGGCGACATGTCCAAAGCACCCTTGCAACTTCCTCCGCTTCTTCTCGGGTGGCCGACACCCTCCCTTCCCCACCANGCGGCAGGCGCCTCCTCCCGGCGCCCAGCGCCGCCGGGCCGGGGGAGGGAGGGGATGCACGGAGGGAGGATGGAGCCTGGAGCCAGCCCCGGCCCTTAAAGACACAGCGCTCGGCACGGGGCTCCCCCGCTGTCCCAGCAGAGCAGCCCGGCGGGGATGGCTGCGGGGGCTGCTCGCAATGACCCGCTCAGGGCGGCCCTGCCTGGGCGTCCTCCCGACGGGCAGGGCAGGCTCTCTGCGTTCTGCACCTTCGCGGCACCCCCGACCCCCTGTGGTTCACAGGGGCTCACAGAAAGTAGCCGTGTGTAGGAGGAAGCCGCTCAGCAGGGCCACTTAGTTCTCATTCCCTCCGGTTGCTCCGAGATTCGAGCTGCTTTCTCTTTGCAGATGGTATTCCCAGAGTCACTCAATTCCAGTGAAGCATTCTCGGCCTTTGCCGCCACATCGAAGAAAAAATATCCAACTGTTGAACATCCCCCAAATTAGTTGTTCAGGTAACCTATAGGGATATATCTCATCCCTTGGGATGAGGTGTTTCTATTTAATTCAGCTTTCTTAAAAAACAGTTTCTGCTTCTCTCACCCCAAAAGACAGACTCTTAGACTCTCAAGACCACTGGGATTGTCAGGGATAGTGGACGTCGTTAATGGGGTAGGTGTCTTTGCCGAGTGCAGCCCACCCAAACAACGGCATTGGGAAGCAAGGATTTCACTTCTGCATGAGTGCCCAACCACCTCTGCCTGGCCAAAGGGGCTGGATAATAAGAGACGCTGTCAAATGAGAGTGAGGATAAACTGCGTGTGACCAGGTTAATACAAAAATCGCTAGTCCCAAAAGGATACTTGCCCACAATGGGCTAGCTAAAAATATCAATTAAGTTTGCTCCACACAACTGTTACTCAGATTAAGTGGTAATTGGGTGTTACCAAAGGCTTTTTTGGGAGAGAATCTGGTTTAAAAGAAGTGAAAAAGAAGGATGAAAGTTTGTGATAGAGACAGGAGAGAAACACTGGAGCATGCAGTCCTGGTTTGGTGCTGGTATCTCACCTCTGCCTTGGCCTGATGGTGCTGGCTCTGTCTGGTGGCAGGTCAGGGTGTAACAAGCAGGGATCCCGGCCCCAGGTGTGCAGGGGTTCTTGTGGCACCTATGTTTGCACAGGAAGAGCACAGGTACATGGAACTATACCTGAAAGGTGGTTACACAGAAACCTGCAGGATATGTGGGAGAATAGGGGGATGCACACCTCCAGAAGAGGAGTGTCAGCCTGTAACCCACACAGCCTGGGGACTGGCATGCCCCAAAGCAATGCATGTTTGAGACTAGGACTTTTTAGGATTAGTTTCAAAGTTCTTTACTAACATTTTGCAAGTATCTATGCTTGGTGTTTATGTGTTGTATTGCTCATACTGGCCCCAGCATAGAGCTCACTGATTGCCAGGTCAACATGTCCTTGTTTAAAAGACAAAACCACTTTAATTCTAGTTTGATTAAAACCATGGGTCGAGCAGTTTTCCCTGCACCACACTATGATCTTACATATGACAAAGCCTGTCTTCCTAAACATATCACAACACCCACAAGACAATTGCTGCATGTACAGATAATTTGGAGCTAATTATATCTTTGTCAGCTTATACAAATAGTGTATGAAATGGCAGAGGTAAAAATATCAACATTGACATGACTACAGAAAAGGTGTCTAAAATCTGAAGTTTTGGGGATGGGTGGTTAATTTCTTTTTTAAAGTGCATTTTCATTAAGAGGTGGGCTAATTACCAGAAGCTGAAATAAGTACCAGCAGCTCAGATGACTGACAAGTAATCAGGCAATGTTTATGAGGCTCTAATCCCGTCAGATACCCATCATTAACTTTCTCCTTGTAAAAAAGTTTTGGTCCTGATTCAATACTGAACACTACAATACAATGCTACACACACCCTTCAATTCTCAAAAATCAGTGAAGGTCTAAGAAAATAGTGCTTTCTGGGGACAGACTCATCAAAAGACCAGCCTAGGTCCTTTGAAACAAAATATGAATCAGTCTAAAAATATAGGTTTCTGTAATCATAGGTTAATTTCTGAGCACTAATATGAAACAAACTTACTACTGTGCTAAAGCAGGTAGGCCTTGACACAAGTGTCTGCTTTTAACATCCTCTGCTTTCTTTTTGAGAGTTACCTCTTCAGAGGCAGGGCAGGGGAAGCAATCTGCCTTCTGTAAGACAGTAAAAGGTTGTGGGGCAAGGTTAATATCTGCTCACATGTGGGTCCACAGACTGCCAACAAACACAGTACTTTTCTTCCTGCTGTGTGGCTTGTGGGGTTTGAAAAGCACACCCCAAACACTTGCTAGGAACTCACCTAGGTAGAGTATGATGGTAAAGTAAAATTATAGGGCTTTCTACAGCACAGCAGCCTACCTTTGTCACTCAAGCCTTCACACCCAACTCGGCTGTGGGCCAGCACCCCGAGCCATACCATCCTCCCCACCAGTACTGGGGGCAGTGCTAGTCCCCAGCTGTGGGAGAGCACATGCAGGCTGAAAACAACACGTGTCCCTGCTCCATGTGCAGCACAGCTGTGCTTAATTCTAGCCTGAAATACAGCCATGGGAGTACCCACTGCAAACAACTCCTGAGACAACTGCTCAGCTCCTTGTGTCACACCGTGTGCTCTGCGTCCCCTGGCAGTCAACCACTTGAAAGCTTTTCTGTGTGGGTCATAGGTCCAGGAAGACCAATGATCCCACTTCTAACTCCTAGAAAGCTGTGCAGCCTTTTTGACATGTAAGAGAGAAATTTCTCAGACCGGTTGGAAACATCACCTCGCATAGACCCAAGTGCATAGCTGTATGTAAATAATTTTACATCATTCAGAAATTATGAATTTGCTCCTTGAGAGGGAATATAGCAGTTTCCCTCCAAATTCAACGTCTGATGCACCACAACTGAAATTACTTCCTTTGCCAAGGGGTAATTTTGCTTATCAAAACCAGCATAGGCTTGTGCTTTGTGAGACAGGAAGCTCAGCTGTTGAGGGAGCCCTGTAAAGAAGAAAGATATTAGACAGACATATTACCACTCTGTCAGGTTTATGATATAAATCCCAGGAATATTCCACCATGACCAGAACCAAAAGGAAAGAAAAACAAAACCAATGAAAAAAATCCACCCCAATAACAACAACAATAACAACAAAAAAGCAAAAAAAACCCCCAAATTACACAAGCAAACAAACAAAAGACACCTAGGGAAAGAAAGGTCTAGAGAGGAAAGAAGGTGTTGGTCTAGGAAATTTGAATACAGCTTTCTGATGAAGGACTGAATATTGCTGCTGCACATCATGTTACGTTTTATAGGAGAATGAGATGGAGGACACAGGGACAAACAGTAAGGTACCAAACTCATTTTGTTATAAAGACATAAAACTATGTCCAGAAATGTATCCATCACAGATGATACCGCTGACAATGCGTAACTGTTTCATGCAAGGCATGCAGGACACTCAAACTTGGAGCTTCATAAGCCCAAAAACACCAACATGAGCAGAGAAGTTGGGAAATGCTAGTTTGAAGAGGCCCTATAAGTTCCAACTAGGAGTGAGTCATCTTATAGCCCTTCAGTATTTACCAAACACTGTGTTCTTTGTGGGATTCGCTGTGGGACCCTGGCAGGCTGATTATGTTCAGACATACGGTTTGCGACTTAGTACCCTTAGTACCCTCTCTGCACATGAGATTTAAGAAGATATTTTCTTTTGACAATTTCAGAGATGTTTCACTCATTCTTGGCAAAATTACGTAGTAGTTTTTTTCCTTTTGTTCTCCTTATCTTCTAGTTGCTCCATACCTTATACATTGTGATTATTCAGCTAGAACTGCATAGTAGATTTATATATAAATACAAAGGACCGGTAGGAGTCTCTTGGCTGTGACTGAATTAAGCTGTCTCAACCGTACCGTATAATTCCTATGTGAAGCTGTTTACAATAACCCTTTAAGATACTCTCACCTTCAAAATGGTGCAAAGAATCTGAAAGCACATCAGTTCTGCCATCTTTTCAATGATCCAAAGGAGACATAGTGCTTTCTGTAAAGACAAGGACAAGGACAACTTTTGGTGTTTTTGCCTCTTAATCCAAGCAGTACACGCCCACTTAAGAGAGGAGGAGATGGAGTACTATCAAATGCTAGTTTTCCAAGACAGAAAGATTTGTTGTTCCATATGAGATGTACCTTCTTATGCTTTCCTTCTTCAAAAGGATACACCAGTGCATTTTTCTTAGACTTGTATCGTATCCCAGCAAGAGGAACTTAGAAATTATTAGAGCTGAGGAAAACTAAAAAAGCTACGGGCCAAAATGTTTCTATTTGGATGTTTTGCTACAATCATTTCTCGGAATGTTTGTGTTACATCTCTAGTCATTATGGGCCTCCCTCTGTGGTACATTACATGTGTCATGATGCACCATTTTTCTATTTTGTGAATGAAACCACAGCAATTTTCGAACAAGTAGCCAAATAAAGGGTTCTGGATAAAGAAAATGAAATTTAAAAAACCGAAAGCAGCAGAACTATTTCCATAAGGTATCATCACAGCAATTTCAGGGTGAAATAATTTGGCTTCGAAATTTTTGCCACAGTTGGTTTGGTAGGGTTTTTTCCTTCAGTTTTAGTCTAAGCTTTCCTCCTTTAAAGAAAGAATAAACAAATATCAAAAACTTCCAGCTACTTCCAGGTGGCCTTATGTCAAAGTTCAATTTAAAAGCCATTTGTATTTCAGGTATTAAAATTCCATCAGCAAATCTAAGATTAGTTTCCTATTTAGTGAAAGAAGCTTTGATTATTTCTACCTTCCTTTCCTTTCCTTCTTTGAACCTTTTAAGCATTTCATTTCACAATTTGAATTTAAATAAAATGTTAAAAATTCAGTATCCTTTTAATGACAGAAGAAGCCAAGTGATTTTTTTTAATTAAGTCTACTTTTACATCACCAGGTTCATACAGCTGCATATATTTTGTGAATGCTTCATGATAATATCTGTGTTGACTGCTTTTGGGCATTGTAAAGGGAAAAAGAATCCAAAAGAAATTTGACTAATATGTTGCTGGCAACTTAAAACCATTATCAAAAGCATATTGTTTCATTAACAAGAAAATGATCCATTAATGCTATTTACCTCCTAAAGAAAGAAAAAGTCTAGATTATCTTCATCATTATAGATAAAATTACAGCCTCATTGCCCTGTGACATGAAAGTATGTGCCATTTTCTCATTATGAGTGACTTGATCTACGTCATTAAAAAGGTGCAGGATCTAAGGACAGCTCAGATTGTATTTTAAGGGACAGCTTTTAGTAGAGCCTGTTCTCCTGGCTGAGAACTCTCTTAGCATCCACTTGCATGAGGTCAGGCTGTTCCAGCCAAGCAAAGGCCCTGGTCCCACAATGACTTCAATAGGTCTGGTTGAAATGTACGTAATTAAGGTGGTGCTCAAGTTCTAGGACATTCTGGACAATATGAGTTAATGTTCTGATAGGTTTGTCTGATGGGATCACAGATCAGATGAAATACAGGCAATTCTATCAAATAAAGATCCAGTTTTATTTTAAATTTCTTTCAGAATGTCAACTAATTCAAATCTTTAAAAGTTTTTAACCAGCTTGAGATTTTAAGACATTTTTGCTGATTTTTTTCAGTTTTACAGGAGAAAATCCTCACTCATATCAGATTTTTCCTTCTTCCAACAACAAAAGCAATAAATAAAGTTCAGACTGTGTTGAAACATGTTTTACATTACATGTAAAATCTATTGAAAAGAATAGTGAGTTTGAAAAGCCAAGCTCCTGAGTCTCAAGTGTTAGAAAACACAGGAATGAAGACTGTCTGTAGCTCCATAACCACCATCCTGAACTCCCCTGCCTTGTTTGCAGTACACCTTCCACCACAGACAAACCTGAGGCTTTCAGCCAACACTGCAAAACCACTTCAGTCCCAGAAGCAGTTTGCAATTATGTAAATTGTAGCATTTTAATGCATAGGCACAATGAGACATAGTGGGGTAGAAACAAAATTAATTCTGGCATTTCACAGCTTATGTCTGACCTTGCAATTTTAACATAGAGGTTTTTCGTTGGATTTAAAAAACAGTGTTGGCTGGTGCATTCTCCAAAAACTGAGCAAAGAATGAACTTAAGAAACATTGCCTCATCGCATTGACATCTGTAGCAATGATTTTCAGGGCTGGAAGCCTGAACTCTGCTAAACAGGCTGATGTTAGTTGGACTAAGAGAAGTACCAATGGAAACATAAGACTTTCCAAACACCACGGTTGTGTCTATGTTTCTTCTCACAAAGAAGTGGTGCCCTTCTTTCCTAGTGTGGCCAGGTTTCCTTCCAGTGGCAAAGCAGGGTGAGGGTTGTGCCCAGGCTGTTCATAGCAGACCTTCACACTGTGGACACTCCCTACACAGGGATGGGGACAAACTCTGGAAACCCCTGTCTAGAAACAGCCTGCTGTTTCAACACTGGAGAAAGACGAAGTGTTTTTTTCATTGTTATGTATCTTCTCAAGAAGCAGCAGGTGTTGCAGGATCTCAGGGTGCTGGACAATGGATGTTGAATTACACCGAGCTTTTCTGACCACTGCATTTCCACATCAATGGAAGAAACCACTGTTTCTTCTGCTTTGACCACTACCCCACAAACAGTGCCACATCACATGCACACCAAAGCCTCATTTCACATCCTTTTTCCCGTCCAGCTAGTTGTGGTCTCAGCTTCTCGTGCCCCATGTATACCAGACACCTCACTCAACAAAGCTCCCTTTCACCCTCTGGCCTTCCCTCTCTTCTTCCTGCCTCTACTATCTTACCTCCCAAGCTGGTAACCAGTACACTCTTGCATTCCCACAGAATTTTTCTCCTCAGCACTTATCTCCACTAACTTCCTTCTACATTCAGTCTTTGTGAGTATTCCCTGAACCAGTTTTCTTCTGGTCTCTCGCCACTGCCGCTGCCAGCTCCATTCTTCTGCCTAAGACTGATGTTAATGCAAAACATTCTAAAAAATTCACAGGCAGAGGCTCTTGGATGGTTCAGCCCTCATGAGCTCCCTCCCACTTCTTTCTTCTTTTCATAAGGAGAGGCAGCAAAATTAAACCCTGTGAAAGAGAGTTTCACCAAGTTTCAATCAGAAGGTTCTGTTGTGTTTCAGAACTTTCTCAGACATTACACATGAGTTGTCCAGCCTGCAGCCAAAATGACTTCCCTTGGTGGTGTCACTCCCTGCACAGCCAGCCTGGATTTCCTTCCAAGCTTGGATTGACGTCCCACAGTTTTCAGTGAAGAATTCACAGACAGCTCTCTACAAGGTTTAGTGAGGAAAAAAAAAGTCTCTTTGCTGACCTTAGATCTCCTCACAGGGCTGGCAGAATCACATCTTGCCCAGTCACTGAGTCACTTAACTCGCAGATGGAGCTGACCTAGGTTTTTTGCGAGGCAGCTTGTGCCCACTGAAAGCAAGCTGCATGTGCCTTCTCCCAGAGGCAAAGCTGGCAAAGGGTGACTCTGTTATCACTAACACTAACACCACTGCACTCTTAACCAAGGACCAGAACTAGGTTTGTAAACAGCAGTGTGGTATGCTGAGAAAAATGGGTGCACAAAGAAGCCTGCACAAGAAGGTCTTTCAGTGCTGCACTCTGGACTACTATGCCACAGTGAAGGAAAAGTGTGTGTCTATGTAAACATCAACATTTACATGTTGGAGCAAAGCTAAGGTGTGAACATCAGCCATGAACCTGCACAGGATTCTAGCATGCAGTGCATCATGTTCAGTGAAACGGTCTCTTGCCTTCTCCAGTTTTCATCCCCCCATAGCTGGTTTGCCTTGTCCCATATTATCAAGGTTTAGGAACAGTATTCCCCAATGTAGTGTTCCCACTGGAAGACTCCAAACCATGCACTGCTCGCTCACTCTCTCTTCTCCCTCACCATGGAGTGCTGGAGAGGAGAACTGGAGACACAGAGGGTAAAGATCATGGGCTGAGATGGGAACAGTTTCCTAGGAAACAGCAGTGAGATAAGAAATGAGCAATAAAGGCAACAGTATTAATGACAGAGTGTACACAAGGTGAGTGATTCACACACGAGAGCTCACCATGAGGAACACAATGCTAGCCCCACAACTCACCTCCCTCTAGTGACCAGGAGGGACCCCTTCACCACTACACCCCCTGAGGATGACATGAGGTGGTATAGAATAACCTCAGCACCCTGGCCATGTCCCCCCTGGCTACTGCCAGGAAAAATTGACCCTTACGTAGCCAGAACCAGTACACATGTGCCTATGACTAATTTGGGAATTTGCTGTAAGAACAGTGTCCTCATGCAAAGCCAGCACAATTAGCATGCATTTAATATTACCAGAAATTTTATGAGATATCATCTAGCAGGCTAATTTCTGGCTCAACTAAATCAGTGAGCGGCTTCTGGGAAACAAGGTATAATTGCTTCCTTTTTAACATTCAGATCTACTATTCTAAAGATTTTTGCTCATACATATTAAATCTCTTGTGCATGTCCTTTGCAGTTAAGAGAATATTATAGAGGTCTTACTACAAAGTGAGCCAACAGCTGATGCATTACTTTTTCAATTTGATTTTCATTGATACTTCCATTTTATGAGACTCTGTCCTTCACCACGCCTCTCACTCCCTGATGGCTCCAGGAGGAGTCTACCCATTTCAGTATCACAAAACTTTCTCAGAGGAACACCTGATGACAATGCAAAGAGTGCAACCTACCACCTAAGCTTTAGCTTCAGCTTATCACAGCCACTGAATGATAGATTTTACATCAGGGAGACACCATATTCAGGGAAACAGTTTTCCAGAGTGATGGAGCTCATCTGAGGTTTTCCTAGTGTGGGAAACCGGACAGCATAGTTTCCAGTTCTCCTTGCAGTGAACTCTAAGAAGGACCAGACACATCTGGTTTTACCCCCAGTAGATCAGTGGTTGACAATATATCCATGCTTTTCTTATACTATAAATCCTCTTCAGAAGGATCATCAGTCTTCAACACAAAGACAGTTTTATATCAATACTTATGTCATTTTCTGCATGGTATATGTTTGGTTTAGGACAGAGATTTTTCCACATTTCATCACATGGATCACCTTTCAATATGGATTGGCTGTTATCTCCTACGCCTTTAAAGCAGCTGAAGCAACTGCTTAATCAAAGGTAAACAGCCAACAGTGGCAGCTTTTTGCACAGATACTTTCCCTTTTACTACACTAAAACCTGGTAACAAGCACATGCTGTGGGTGGTACAGGTCTGGGCACTAGGCCATGGCCTGACCTTCGTCTCTGAACATCTCAGTAGCCTGTGCAGCTCTCCCTGTGATGGCTTCACACTTCATTCTTTGCCCAAACTGGCGTACTTAGGCTGATGGCCAGAATTCAGCTTGGCAAGGAAAGTGTCTAGTGCACACTGACCTTACACAAATGCTGATGAATGTCCCGGATCAACAAACGCCATTATCTTTAGGACATAATTTTTCTGGAAGTTTTCTACCATCAACAAGGCTAAACAGAATACAAAGTTGCATTCTGAAACAGAGGATTTTGTGACTTTTGTCCTTTTGCTGCCCCTTTTATTGGCAGGGATCAAGTTAAAAGGTCTGAGGAACTTAAGGCATTTCTAAATCCATTTCTTGGCAGTTATGAACTCTGGTGACCAGGTTCAAAATGGTAGTTATAAATTAATGAATAATTCAAAACCACTTATGGAAGTCACCCTCAGCATTTTCCCCTCACATCCCATGTACTGAACAGTGAAGACAGCTACAATGGTTGGCTTTATCAGTACATTAAAGCTGTTACAAGGGTTTAAAAGATAAGAATAGCAGCACGCACAATTTCAAGTAGAAGTTACATTATACATGGTGATATCAAGCCAGTGTTCTCATGAAAGCATTCATTTAGTGAGTTTAATGAGAGCAATTTGTCAACAATTTCACACACCATTTGCCTAGAATTCTCCAATGCAGGATTTCACTGCAGGCTCCTCCCCCCCAAATAAAGTGCATGTTGTATACAGTTCTGCCTATCATTAATCATCTTTTCAGCGCTGCAAGTTCAATGCTGCTTTCCCAGTAGGAGTCCAAAGGAGCAACATAGCCAAAAGAGGGAAAAGTCATGGGAAAAGAAGAATATAAATGTTCACTTCACCAAAACAAAAGTTAAAAAAAAAACCACCACAGGAGCAAAACCCCCAAACCTAGTAGGACTATCCTTGTCTGCCCACGGTAGCTGCTTCTAAGAGCAACTTCTGGAGCTCTACTTTTTCCTTGAGCTGAGTGTGCAACTATCAAACCCAAATTGTGCTTCTTTCACCTTAAAAGTTCAAAGCAGAGGCTAAGACCATCAGTCAGTTTAAAATACATAAAAACCAAAAAATATTAAAAAAAGTCAAACCACTTCCCCTCTCATACTGTCATCAGCTTCTGGAATAGTTGCATTTTGCTTTTCAACTGTGTCCAATTCAAAGATAACTCTTTCTGGAAAAAAAAAAAACAAACCAGAGAACCATGTATTTATTGAAACTTTATCTGAAAAAAGCTTGACTTAATAAATAACAACTTAAGAAGTCATTACTGTTGATTGTCAGCATTTTTCTCCTAACCAAGATGACTGAAGGAAAAGCAGATGGAAAGTAATTAAGAAGAGCAGGAGTGAGGTTTGCTGGAAGTAACTGATACTCTTGGTAAATCTGGGACTTATAAATGATTCTCCTCCATGAAGGAAGAAAGGCAGATGTTTCTGCTATTTCAGCTAGGAGCTAGGGGAGAGCAAGTAAAAATGAAAATAAAAATCAATAGAAGAACAATGAACGCGTAAATATGCAATCCAACTGGTATTACACACTTCCTTCTTTTCTCTGATGCTCCTAGTAAGTTTGAAGGCTTTCAGAAGTGAAGAAGGAATCCCCTGACATGATCTCATTTAAAAAATTCAAGACGCCAACAACTATAGCTTACTTCATCTTATGTGGACTTGTGCAGTGGGAATATAGGCAAAAGAAAGCATTAAATTTACTTTTAAATATCTGAACTTTTAAAGATGTGTAGGAAGAACTGACAGTTCTGCAATATGTTGTAAGTTATGCTTAAACAATATTGAAAACCTGAAATGAAGTAAAAGAAAAAGGGAAATAGGTGGTGCTCTAAGTTTCTACTCACCATAGGATCCCTCCCTTTTGCAGGAAAGGCATTTTAAGAAGGTCGTGAGAAGACGGTGGAGGACAGGGGGAGCTGTACCGGGCATGTCTGAAGGGCAAGGCATGGCCCAAGCTACAAAGCATTTCCACAGAGACAAAGTGCTGCTGTCACCTGCACTGGCAGCACTTTCACCCCGGCAGTGCTCTGTTTCACTAACTGTGCTCTCTCCTGCCAGTGGCATCTGAAAGGAGAAGGTTGTTTTCTGAAGTGCAGAAAATCAAGATTTTACTATTTTGGCCTTCAGCAATTATCAATAAAAGGTTAAATTAAATGTGGGCTTGCATGTATGGATAAGAATAACTGCATGTATATGGCAAACAGAAAACCACTCTTTTAGATTTTTTCTGTATCTGTTTAAAAATATGTGTGTTCTTCTGAATACTTGCCCACCCACCTATCTTTCAACACTTAAAAAAAATACTTAAAATATTTCCCCAAATACATGACACTGCATCTGAAGGAATTTAGATGTTCCATCACAGCTGGTGTTATCCTACAGGCCTTTGAGAGGTTCTCCTTTATCAGGGATAGAAGGATAAATCCATACAGAAAGATCAGGGAGATATATATATATATATATATTTTTTTTTTTAATAAATATTCT
>VZTZ01021762.1:125262-262938 GCA_013400955.1 Drymodes brunneopygia | reverse complement strand
ATATATATATATATATTTTTTTTTTTAATGAACATTCTAAACATTCTAATTTTTTTTTTCTTTCCTGGAAGCTGTTGAAGGATTGCCAATGGTTGGCAAGAATTAAAAAGGAAAAAAAAAAAGGCTGCTTCCCTGATCCCAGGTGTCCAGGTATGAACCTGTCAAAAAGAAGTCAAAAAGAAGCTATTGCAGAAAAGACAAATGCTGAGGGGTTTTCCTATTTCTATCTAATCTCTTTTCTGGCTGCAGTAATACATGGTAAGCTACCATCACCAGTCTCAAATTTAGGAAAGTAATTACTTAGAAACTTCAAATCTGAGCTCTGAAAATGCACGTCTGGCCACAGTTTACATTATGGTTACAGTCAGAAAGGTCCTGTAAAAATGACATGAAGATGATGTAATATTGTCAGCCACAGAAAATTCTATTTGTTCAATTAGCAAGGTCAAAGGCTTTTTCTTTTTCTTTGACTCCCATGCCACAAAAATCAATGTTGCTGAACAGCTGCAGAGTGCATTTCTGTGTCATAGAATCATAGAATCTTTTAGTTGGGAAAAGACCTCAAAGATCATAGAGTCCAGCTGTTAACCCAGCACTGCAAAGACCATCACTAAACCACATTCCCAAGCACCACATCCACATGCCTTTTAAATATTTCCAGGGATGATGACTACACAACTTCCCTGGGCAGCCTGTTCTGGTGCTGGACAACTTGTTCTGTGCAGAATTTTTTCTACTATCCAATCTAAATCTCTCCTGATACAACTCGAGGCCATTTCATCTTGTCCTGTCACTTGCTACCTGAAAGAAGAGACCAATGCGTACCCCACTCCCACTCCTTTCAAGCAGTTGTAGTGAGCGATAAGGTCTCCCTGAACCTCCTCTTCTCCAGGCTAAACATCCCTAGCTTCGTCAGCCACTCCTCAGGGGACTCATGTGCCAAACCCTTCACCAGCTCTGTTGCCCTTCTCTGGGCACGTTCCAGCACCTCAATGTCCTTCCTGAATTGAGGGGCCCAGAACTGGACTCAGAACTCAAGGTGTGACCTCACTAGCACCGAGTACAGGGGAACAATCACTGCCCTGGTCCTGCTGGCCACACTATTCCTGATCCAATCCAGGGTGCCATTGGCCTTCTTGGCCACCTGAGCACATGCTGGCTCATGTTGAGCCAGCTGGCAACCAGCACCCCCAGGGCCTGTTCCAATGGACAGCTTTCCAACTACCCAAGTGTAGGACCCAGCACTTTCCTTGTTGAACCTCATACAATTGCCCCATTGATCTGGGCTGTCCAGATCCCTTTGCAGAACAACAGGCACTACAAGAGAAGAAAGACTGACTTAACATTTTACTCCAAAGACATCCTGTGGACTCTCAAGAGCCAGCTGAAAAACTCCGGAAGCCATACAGGTCTTTTATCAGCAGAAACTTCTGCATTCTCAAATCCTTCTCAAAGAAGAATCTGTGAGAGCCCCATGAAGTTCCAGTGGCTCTCTCAAAATCAGGTTCTCTTGCACACAAACTGTGGACACTCAGGGTAGTGGAGAGGTAGGATCTCCATAGAACTGGCTTCATCCATAGGTGAGAGACCAAGGGTATGCCTGTAGGGAGGATAATCCTCAAACCCTATTGTGAACACTGAATCAAATAATTCCTCTTCAAAAAGTACAGATATACCAGGGGTACTTACTGTAATTTCTTCCCTGTTATAGAGCTACTCCTACACCACACATCTTTTTGCCAAAGGATGTAATCCTGACCTGAATTAGCTATAGGCACATGTAACACTTTCTGCTTAAATACTAAACCTCAGACAACTAAAGATGAGAGTGTATCAGTTTTACTTAATACTTTAACTTCTGTTACCACGTGGTGAAGTATAGACACATCTTAAGGATACATCACATGAAAGACAGTGGATAAAAGGCTATAAGGATGTTTTTAACTCTGTGCATTTTTTTTAAAGTGATCGTGGTGCAGGAACCAAAATTCTCTAGAAAGAAAATCAGAAAGGCCGGCTCATGATTCCCTTCCCTCTGATGTGAAATCATGCTATATCTCATGCCATCTTTGTGGAAGTTGCTGACACAGGAGATTGTGAAGACAGACAGCATTGTCACATTCAGAAAGGATCATGCAAATTTATGGACAGTAGGTCCATAATCAGAGAGGCAACAGGAGGGAATACAGCCTGTAACATCCCTAATCCGACTGTGGAGCCAGTGCAATCTAATGGGAATGGACCATGGAAAATGACTAAAGTTACACAATCTCATTAAAAAATAGCAATTATAGTTATCCTTGCTGCTGGAGAGGAACTGTACTGGGAAACACAGCTAGTCTGATTTTGTGGAGCATTTAGAAAATCTATGTCCTTTTCCATAGGCACTTAAAACCTGTACTACTTGCAACTACATCAGGAATCTGTGTGACATTCAGCAGACATGTCTCAAAACTATTGAAGTCTGTGATCATGTTTTTTGTACTGGATAGAGCTGTGTTAACATTGATATAAAGAGCAGCGCTAGAGTTATTTCATTATTTAAAAAGTCTGAAGAAAAACAGCATTGTAGTTTTGTGGTTTTTTATCCAACTCCTGTCTGCAACAATGGTGGAGTCAGGCACCAGTCTACTGCTTAAATCCAGCGTCTCAGCCCTGTCCACCCCCACACTGCTGTTCCCTAATGCATATTTGTGACAAACTTGGAACAGCATCTGACCTTCGAGGCCTCCATCCACTTCCCTGCTGCCTGCCAACAAATTCTGGCTAACACTTAAAGAAGATATCTCACCACTGACCTGGCACTGTGAGTTATCAGCCTAACAGTGAGGCCCCTGCAATTTAGTAAAACAGTGCCCCAAACACCCCAGGATTCCTAACCCTGCACACTCACACCCTGTGTTCATCAGAATAGTGCAACTGAGTTTTATTGTTGCATCATTATTAATTTGAAGTATCTGTGCTCTTTTGCCTTCAAAAATAAAAGAAAAAGTCTGGATTCAAACAGTTAGAAAAGGGCAAGGGAATATAAATAACCAGAGGTAACAGTCAAGAGCTTTCTGTAAGTGCTTTGTTATTTCAGATGAGTTGGTGGAGGCAAAGTGACTGGTCTCACAAGTCATCTTAGGATTTGCTACACCTACACCTAGATATATATACATTTTCATATTCAGGATGGCTGTCCCCGCTTCAAGCCTTTCTGAAGATGTTGCTAAAACTTTGGAAACTGTATATCTTTATGTAAGGTATTTATGAAGTTCTTGTAAAATTTAGAAGCTCCCACAAGAAAACAACCTGATATGTTTAACAAGCTACAGTAGGACTGGGTGCTTATGTAGGTACCATTGCTTTTAGGCTATGTCACTGCAAGATTTGGAAAGAAGAAATTTAGGTTGTTTTCCTACAGAAACTTCAAGATTAGTGAGAGTCTCAGAAGGTCACTTGGGAAAGGCAGGGATTATGTAAATTGTCCTGGGCGCATGTTTATCTAATCCAGTTGCAAGACTTCTGGTGATGAAGACAATTACTCCAGTACTTCCGTATGCTTGCCATGAGAAACTTTCCCAATATCAAACATTAATCTTCCTTGTTGCACGTGAGCAGGTTTTGCTCTACCCACCATGGACATGAAGTGCTCACATATATGAACACAGGTACCCTACCTCCTCCCTCCTTCTCCTTCCTGTCTCTGAGATGAAAGAAGCCACTTCATTATGTCCTTCATTGAGATAAATACTGTTAAGAGCCCTGATTATCCTCATGAGTGGTCTTAGATTTCCTCTCCCTGAGCCTAAGTGTCTCTAAGCTCAGCACCCAGAACGAGGCAGAATATCCAAGGTAAAACCTCACCAGAGCTGACCATCCTGCACAGTGCTGGGGCTCCTGTGCACACAGCCACTGCTCCATTCCCCCTTGGACTGGGAGCTTTGCCTTCTAGGCAGAAGCTCTATATTGTTGATTTATGTTCATCTTTTGACCCATCTACAGGCTCTGCATACAGGCATGGGCAGCTGTATTCTCTTGCCTGTTCGACTTGCTCTAGCTTCAGTGGAAGTGATAAATAGACTGCTGTAGATTTATAGTCAGTGAGCAGATGACTCAAAGTTGCACAGACTTTGCTTTTATTTCTTCTTTACTTTATCAACGGACTCAAACTCCACAGGGTGTATAAATTCCACAAACTTTTCTTTCCTTTTTGGACTTCGGAAAAGTGCAGGTCAGGCAGTGGGGGTCCTTTGTACAGGACATTGCTCATCCCAACATGTGCTCGTGCTCAAAAAACCAGTTTGCATTCCCTCAGGAATATACAGTTTATACATAAATACCTCTTTCTTGTTTGGAAAGACTCCTCTGTCTTGAATTTCAAGAGGAGTTCAGCTACTCAAGACCAAATGTGGATCTCAGTTATGAAGATAATTGGCCACACCACGCTATGTGTAGTAGGAGACTCAGGACTGGGAAGAAAAGTTGGTCTGCCTCATACTGAGAGACTTTAGATTTACACATCTGGAGCTGAAATTCCCAAAGCCAGCTATTAGCACAGGAAAAGCATTGGGACAACAAAGTTTCTAGGAAACTATTGACAGTTGTTTGGTAGATAGGAACAAGCATAGAAGAAATGGTTTTAGGAAGCCCAAAAAATCCTCTTAGAGCAAAAAACTACCAGAAAAAGTAAAGGAAAAAATAAATATATGTGAAAAAATGATACTACAAAAAAAAAAAATAAGGCCTGTTTCTTAAGTTATTCTTTTAATAATTAAGATAATGTTTCTTGTAATATACAAATAGGAAAAAATTGAACTGTTCCCAATATTCTAGACTCATTGAAAACAAGAATAGGAAAATGTAAAAACATTATTCATCTGGAAGAGAAAACATACAACAATCTTTACCAAAATGCAAAATAGATACTTTAAAATTACAGTAGTTGTTCACTGCCAATTTTAGAGTTACAGAAAAAGGTTTTCTTGCATATTTTAGCATTAAACCTTTTCACTATGGTAAATCTGTAAAAAGCGAGATACTAATAGGATTCCTTATATATACATATATATAAAACAAGTTAGTTGTTAGAAGACACTTCTTTTTTTAAGTATGTAAATCAGAAACTTACTTAGATTCAAATTTAAGAAGTAAAAAACCTTATGAATCTCAATTGTACATGCTTGCCAATTTAATTTCTTATTGAAAAGTACTATAGTAAAAAAATCTAGCCATAAAATTAACCTCTAAAAAAGCCAAATAAAATTAGAATTTTTTTAAACTAAAGCTGGTGTCGTATTTGGTTGTCTCCATTAGCCTGAACACCTGTGAGGTTTCTGGTGCAAGCACAGCTTAGGCTGGTCCTGAATGTGCAGTTGCTGACACCCAGCACCCATGCAGGCTGAGCTGCTCTTGAAGTCATTCTCATGCCACTAAAGTATTACTCTGCTATGACCTGTGGCAACACAGAACCTGCTTTACAAAAAGGTAAATCATCCATACAGTGGAGCTGGCCAGATAACAGAGCAGGAAGAATGGGCCACTTGCACTTTGACGAAGCTAAACTTCCCTCTTCAGTGATGTCTTCTTCAATTATTTTCGCCCTAGCTGCCTGCTCTCCACTTTCAGCCTTTTTTTCAGAGGAATAAGCAGTGGAGTCCATATGAACAGAAGAGAAGGAAAATGACAGACCCAAGGGTGCACTGGTGACTAACCAATGAGCATGTTTGCTCCTATTATTCAAATAAACTTTTTAAAAAATACATGCCCCCAAAATACCCACATTAATGTAAATGATTTATAGGAAGCCTCTAACTACTAGACCAACAGCCCACAGAACTAAGTACTCATTACAAAAGAATGTTCCAGTATTTCTTGCACAGATATTACTGTTCTAACATCAAGGAAGAAAAGCATTCACTCTTTCATTCAAGGAAATTGGCTATTAATTTTCTTTTCCTGAGAAAACTGTTTTGCTGAAGATATCAAATCCTTTCCTTGACTGGACATTACCTCAGTATTGTCTTTCTTAAAAGCTTGTTATTTAAACCACTTGGGACAACTGGCCTAGCAGAAGGTTGTGTCGGTGCTTCTAGTTCAACACACAGAGCTCCTTTAATTAGGAAAAATGTGTTTCATGGATAAAATCAAGGTGTGTTAGTAAGTCTACTCTAAGAGTTAGGTGAAGAGGATCTCAGGGCAGACCTATTTCAGCCAAACTTTAATCTTCATGCATCTTATTGCCACATATTTAAATGCAACCACTATATTATCAGCAATCTTCCCCGCTATTAAAAACTAGACATTGATTCATTGGGCTATACTGATTCAATGATGGAAGCATCAGCAATACGTCTCAGAAAGGGAGCCAAAAGCATAAGGGATAGTTCAGCTTACGGGGCGTTGCTGTTAGAAAAGTAAGAATTTATGTAAATCAACCCCAGATTCACTGTGTGGGGAGAGAGGGGAACTTGAACATCACCACGTGAAATGATGTGGTCCTACCGCATACTCGAGCTTGTTCGGTTTACTGTAATACCCAATCTGCCAATATTAATTTCTTAATGAAAAACTTACATCTGGGAAACTACATCACCATCAAAGTGACAAAACCCACATCCTGCTTAAATTTCACTCACTTGAACAACATATCCATGGAAAATCACTGCAAAACAAATCAGAGCTACAAGAGAAGCAGACAAGAAAAAAGCACTATGTTTATTAAAACCAAAATCATGTCTTTTTTTCCAAAGAAGACAGACCAGTATATTTGCTACAATCTACTAAATTAGAAAAAAAACCACACACACAAAAAACCCCAAACAAACAAATAAACAAACCCCCAAACATAAAAAAAACCCAAATAAAAAACCAAAAAGCCCCTAAACATCCAACAAAAAACACCAAAAGAAAAACCTCCACCAAACAAAATTTCCCCCAAGCCCCCATGTGACAAAATCACACAGATTCATTGAGGTTTTCTGTTAAAATTAAAAACCACATTTCTATTGAATACCTCTGATAAAGAAACAGATCTTTCTGTAATAGAAGTGAAAGAGTTAAATTCTAGATTTCCTAAATACTCCCACCTTTCCCTGCTGCTGAAGCTGTCTGCACATAATTTGAGAAAGTTGAATTAAAGGAAAAGAATACTGTATACATAACATGTTAAACTATGAGTATGAAAAGAATGTATGCGAAAATCCTTCATATTTTCTGCTTGCCTTTAATTAGAGATGGATTCCTGATCTTGATTATCCTAAGCAGAAAATCAAGACCAGTCCCTGAAACCAAACAGTCTTCCCTTTGTGGGCCTCTTCTTGATTTATGTAGGGCTTTAAACAACACAAAACCCCCCAGAGCTGGGGTTACTGTTCTTTCACATTAGTTGCTTCTTTTGAGGCTGTAGATGGGCCTATGTTTTAGGATATTTATTTCTTGTTATGCCTTACATTACAAGAGAAGAGAGAGCTCGGAAAAACCACTAAAGAAAGTGATATACTTTCAAATCATGTTTTGTTAACCATTTTATTATCTTTTGATTACTAGTCCTCCCATTTTAAGATGCCCCTCCTAACAACCCATGTTTTTGGTTTGGATACTACTATGCAACTTTTAAGACAATTAAATCTGTTGCAGAATATTTTGTGATAACTGCTCTTGACTCATTCAAAACAGCACCTAGATACCTCAAATAGATTATTTGATGTAATGATGCTTCAGCCACTTTGCCACAGGAACTAAGGCAATGATATTTTGGGACAAGTTACTGTTTCATGTGTGACAAAACAATGTGAAAAAGTCAAAATTCTGAAGTATTTGCTTATGTCGTTCACAGCTTGCAGGGGGAGAGATAAGAATAAGGTAAAAGGGGGAAGGGAAAATTATAGTGCCATTAACACTGTGAATTAAAGGGTTTACCATCACACATTTTAGCTGCATGTTCTCTTCTTGCATGTACAGAAAAAGATTTGAGGCTTACAGCTCCCCCACAGAACCCTGAAAGATTTAGAATCCTCCTTCTGCGCCGTGGCTACATAGTAGACTTTCTGTTTCTTACTCTCTCAGGCAAAGCAGACTTTGTCCCTACCCTTAGGAGGAAGGAGAGCCTGGCTGATCTCAGAAGAGACTGACTGACCAAATTTCACTGTCATCCAGCCCACTGGAGGGAATACTGCATGGAAAATGTTGACACAAGGGCAGAGGGAACATGGTGTCCCCAAAGCAGGAAACTCAGCCCAAATCAAGACAGAGCAGAGCCTGCTTCAGTGCATAGCAGGGGCTACATTGCTATGACAGATGCAATGGTCCAGCAGGTTGCTAAATTAGATGTATGTGTAGAGTTACAAAGCCATTACACAAAATATCCAAGTCTCGACTGTTTTCAAAATGAGTGAAGGTAGTGGGTCAGTAACATGAAATCCTTACACCCTGGTCAAGTTCCCATTAGCTGAATAGAGGAAAACAGAAAAACCTGGTTTGCATTTATGTTTTCTCCTAAAGCCATAGGCTAACACATCACTGTACGGCACTGACAATTTCTAAAGTTATCATGAGATCAGCCATTATACCTCATCTTTGTTTTACAACTTTTTCATCTGTTTCACATTTCTTGGCTCTTTTACATGGTACTTTTAATAGAAATCTGACCACCATGACTACAGTACTGTACTGTACAATTAGCTTGGGGGATATGGGCGGCTCATCAGCAAGAACATGTGAGGAGCACAAGTCCCAGCAGACTGACAGAGCCTTTGTCATGGCAGTTTTCACTCTGCACAGCAGGAACATGTGCATAGACATGATATATGAGAGGTCCATACCAACTGCAGAGCATGCAAGTCTCCTTGACTCAGGTGGCCACACAGCCCATATTTGCCATTCTGAGGAGTCAGTATGAGTGGTTTCTTCTGGAGCTGCACACACATCTGGAGCCCAGCACTCACATGTAGCTACTGCACCCCCGAAACTTGTATGAAATTGCTCCCTTAATTTAATTTCAAAGCCCTGCAGGATTAATTACTTGACCAGTAAAAAACAACCAAATAATTCCGCATACAGATAAACAATCATACATTTCTTTTTAATTTGAAAGTGACTTGCAGTTGAAATTGCTTTAATTTAGACTGTATTTCTGTAGTTCTCGAAAACTGTAACACCAGATTCTCTCTCAATTACCTTTAATAAAGTAACTAGCACCATTAATCACATCTAGGTAAA
Source organism: Drymodes brunneopygia (assembly GCA_013400955.1). Taxonomy (NCBI): domain Eukaryota; kingdom Metazoa; phylum Chordata; class Aves; order Passeriformes; family Petroicidae; genus Drymodes; species Drymodes brunneopygia. The sequence goes on along the minus strand of VZTZ01021762.1, from coordinate 253,737 downwards.
TTCAGTAACCTTGCATAGGCAAGTAAGTGAATGCTTACACTGTCTGTCACTCCCTGACATGCATATTACTTAGTCACTTTACAATATAGCTGCGTGACAAAGTTTATATATTATTGACATTGGTCCTCAGAGATGGAAGAACAATGTTTTACATAATGACTGACACAACGAAAGGGAAAATATTTATTTGGAAAGTTGTAGTGGGTAAGGGGAAAATAACAAAAGTACATTGGAAAAGGGCACCAATCACAGTCTTCTTTCAAAGTAAAGTTACTACAATCATTATGAAATCTATACATGGAAGCTGTAGACTGTGCCTGACTCCTCTCACAGGCTTACAGAAACACATCACATAACAGAAGGAACACAGGAGAGTGAAGAAGCACTGCAGAACTGCATCTCAACTTCTATCACCCTGCAAACACAAGGCCAGGTTGGACAGGGCTGATCAACCTGATCTAGGTGATCCCTGCTCATTGCAGAGGGATTGGACTAAATGACCTTTACAGGTCCCTTCCAACCCAAAACAATCTATGATTCTGCTGCAGGTCTCAAGGACACAGCACAGTCTCAGTGATGGATAGATCTGAGTATTCTAATTGTATTTTAGGTGTTTCTCTTATATGAAAAGGGGAAAAAAAAGATATCTCTAAGAAATGCCAATGTCATAGATCCTTATTAAGGCAGAGTTTAAATTATCAAGTGGTATTCTTTACTCTTGAAGCATTTGTGAAGTGATTGGTCTCAAATTCAAACCATCTTTTTTGAATGATTCCTGTAATGCACATACTGGCTTATCTGCTTTGGAAATCACATTGAAATTAACTGCATTCACTGGGCTATAACAAATGCCAGAAAAAGCTAGATACTCTAAATTGTATAGCTTCATTCTTAGGGACATGTTTCTACTTAACATTCTGTATTAATATGATTTTATTTTTACCTAGATGCTTTACTTTGGTGCAGCAGCACTAGAGACCAAAAGCAACATTAAGAGAAGTTCTCATCAGAGACTGTTTGTGATCATCTCAGTTTTGCTTTGTGTTTAATTACCGAGAAAAAATAGATTATTTTAGTAAGTTTTTGTCATGCTGTTTGAAGTAACAGCCTGTCATTAAGATCCGTAAGAGTGCAACAGAGTACAGCAAAATCAATACCACACTTTCATTCAGGGGAGTCTGGTGTGTATTTACAGTGCTGTAGATCCTGATGCTGTAAAAGTCTGCTGATCATAATAACAGTGGAGCTGGCACACTGGTACAGAGCCTGGCATTTCACCATGGGGCCCTTGCATATATTCACCTGCTCTTGTGCACAATTCCTCTGAAGGAAGCTTTTCTCTTGACAGGATCACCTTTTCCTGTGAAAAGGGAAGAGAAGAACACAGTGAGGTTTTACACATAGACATGTAGTCTCCTATAGAAATAAGNGGGGCATACCATCAGAGACTCCACCCCAGGGGTCCCTGCCCTTGGGCTCCTTCCAAGGCTTCCTAAGGGGGTAGGGGTTTTAGGGAAAAGGGTTTTAGGGACACAAACCACCGCAACAGTCTCCTCTGATCAACTGCAATATATTTGTAACTTGGAAACAAAAGAAAAAATCCCTTCTTTGTTCCCAGGATGATAGGTCTCATACAAGTCAACTGCACTGAAAACATTCTGAGAACATCTACAATTAGGGAGGCAGGGACATAATTTCTTGATTCCAGCTAGTGACCCTGATGTAGGAGCTGTCCTGACACCTAGACATGTGTGGACTGAGGTCCTTATGGTCAGTGCCAAAACAAAAACAGGGTGTGAAATACAGCACTTAAACACAGAGGTCAGGGACATGCTGAGCTGGGCCTCTGTGGATTGATTACCATTTTCCAACTTGAGCAGAGTGTAGAGGACATTTTATTAGAGATATTGGTGGGGTAACACTGTAGAAAAATTTAACATCAATTACCTCTAGACAAGCAACCAGAACATCAGATTAGAAAATGATGGGTCCACATAATTCACTGGGAATATATACTGTTGAGTAGCTACTTGGGATGACCTCCAACCATCCCACTAACGGAAAAAGCTTACTTCAAATCCTAAATAGGTTTCAAATTTAATTTAAATTTTCTTTAGGTGAGGCAAAAATATTTCTATTTCATACTGTTCAGCAATTATTTACAGTTAAGCATCTGACTCTGTATAAAATAAACTAGTTGATAATTACCAGAGAAAACCAGTGAGTACACCTGTGAAGATATTCTCAGCTATGAGAAAAACAGGGTGAGGTATATTATTAATGACATATATTTTAAGAGTTCCCAGGATGAGGCAATCCAGCAGACTTGGCAAGTGAAAGTAAAGGTCACGAATCTGACTCAAGCATGCATTGATGACCTGCTGGCAATATACAGAACATGCTGTTTTAATGATTTCCACTGCTGGAACAAAAACTTGGTACAACAAAACAAACATATTTGTTTAGCACAGTTGTGGGCTTTTTTCTAAACTATTCAACAGGGCAAGTGAAAAAGAGGTCAAAGCATACAGTACAGAGATATCATTTTCATCGGACAAATCCAATCTAATAATTATGTCGCCTGATTGATCTAGTCCTGAATGTGTAAAGGCACTACCTAAATTTATTTTCTACGGATTTCTTTACATTTTAATTGACCCTGGAACTCTTTTTTTTTTTTTAGGATAAAAATTTAAATGTGTTGTGATAATATCCCTTGCATAAAAATCCTTAAAACTCAGAAAAACATTTTCAATAGCTTTGTTTAACCCACTAGCAGTGCAAGAGTTATGCAGATACTCAGAAAATCAGTGTTTGAAAACTCGCAGTGTTTTGTGCAGTACTTCACAGCCTGAGGTTCTGGACATGCCATAAAGCTATTCCAGGGTTACTCAGAATTACTGTCAATTGGGTCACACAGATGGAAATTTGTGATGCAAACAATGGCCAGAGCTTCTCTCATGGTGCAATGATAAACCCCAGACACATAAGGCTTGTGTTCAAAGGCCTGATTAGGTAAGATTTCACACTGTTGCTACTACTATCCAAAATTAAACATGAAAATTATGGATACAAGTCCATACTTACAGTCATGATCAAGGTACAGCATAAAGCAGAAGATTTTGTGAACTGGAACTGTTGTAGTGACTGGTAGTAGATTGCCAGAACAAATCTGACAGACTCAGAAACCTGTATTCTTTCAGCTTAGTGACTGATTTATCATTAAAAATGCTGATGTTGGAGGTAAAAAGTGAAGAATCTGAGTTGTTTCCATAGTCACTTGTAATATTGGGAATGTATTTCCAAAACAGGATATTTCTCACCTTCAACATGCAAAACAATGCAGGTTAAGATAAGACCATGATGATCCAAATCAGCTAAAAGTTTTGGATAGTCAACTATTTTCATCTTATCAAAAGAGAACCTCCTACAGGTATTCTCAGTTCTTGACTTACAGACACAGTCATAGTGTTAAAGCTTCTTTCCCTGATGAGTATGTTGGAAGGTAATTTCAGTTATTTCAGCAGATAGAGATCTGTCTTTCATAAGAGATAAATCTAAACCAGCACAACACAGATGTTATGTATTCTGTTTAAAGTACCAAAGCAGTGCTGTGCTCTAGAAAGCATGATGAACTTGCTGCTTTGCTTCCTATTTTAATCATTATGAACTACTGATGTTATAGGTCAAGGAGTCTAGGGAAAATTGCTAGAAGCAGTTACAGTTCTAATTTGCTGGAAATAATGAGAACTTCTAATGTCTTGTTAAGCTACAATAATAATAATGGCACACATGGACAGCTGTCAGCAGAAATTCCAGGTGTTATCTACTGTCTCATATATGATAGGGCTGTCCTTATGACTGCACCCAGAAACCCTGACTCATCTCCCTGCTTCAGTTTTCTCACCTTCTATGTCTTGCAGTCATTTTATTTCTTAATAGCGTAACTAAAACTAAGTTTATCACACACAGCCTGCTGCTGTTGTTCAGTTGCCTCTCACATCAATACCTTATGGTATTTATTGAAGTACTTTATGCTAAGGAAGATTTTTAAGCCTATTAGAAGAGCCAGGAAGTAGTAAGTCTGTACAGCTACATAGGAGTTTTGATTTTGGGTGCTAACTGAGTGTCAAGGCAGATGAAAGAGGTAAAAAAAGGAGAGTGCAACAAGAGGGTGGAAGGACACATAAAGTAAGAGGCAATTGCAAGGGAAGAAAAATCAGAAATTAAATGAGAAAGCAGCAAAAAAAAAAAAAGGCAAAAGTTACTGTAAAGCTTTAATTGCCTCTCAAACATAAGTTTCCTCAGATTCTGAAGAAAACATGAATGCTCTCTGCAATTACATGGGAAAACTGAAGTCCTTGTTACAGGCAGCTTCTCCCAGTCCTGTGCCCTGGGGAGAGATTCTGGTCTTTTTCAGAAGCAGCAGGAAGTAGTGTCTATCCCAAAGAAAGAGATGACATAAAACATTGAAGGGACCACAGTCAAGGAATATGCAGAAAAAAACCTTATAGTAAAATAGCAATTAAGAAAGTTATGACAGTGTTTGAGATGGAGCTCTGAGGGGGTCAGTGCTCATGAATTGGGCTGGACACTTATCCATGGCTGATGGCTCCTGCTCATCAAAAGAGATGAAGATTTTGATGAGCAGGAGGAGACATTCCCACTTCAGCAGCCACTTGAAAATGTACACAGTTGTTGCCAACATCCTCCTCATCTGTGAGCAAACAATAGCTGGATGAACATGCTAAGGAAAAGGAAGAAGAAGACTGATGGGCAGGAGACTCCAGTGCCTGTGGTCAGAGGGGGGATCCATAGATTAGTGTTCTGATGGACTCAGCACCAGCTGTGTGTGCAGGAGAGAACTGGAATCTGCTGGGACAAGCTAGTTTCTCCAGAGCAACCTTTCCCTCAGGATAGACAGCAGAGATACTTATTAATAGATAGGCCAATCCTATGGCAAAACTGAAGATGAAGCTAAGCATTACACTTTTCAGGTAGAGAATTAACACAAATGAGTTAACAAAAGCCTGTTTTTTAACTGAGGAAGAGAAGGGATATATTTTTCTACCCTTTTATAACTGTGAGGACAACCAGAAAATGCTTCCAAAATTGATACCATACGTGCAGATTAAAACCAGGCTGCAAGCCAAATCCTCCTCTTCAGTTTCACTGGCGGAGCCCAGCAGACTGCCACAGAGCTACACTGGAGCAGCAGGGAAAAGAATTTGACCCTTTGACTGCTGCATCAAAAGCAGCTAACTTCCCACTCTATTTGGTGGCCTCAATATTAAGAGTTACAAATGGCTTTGTGCTCAGAAATGTATCGATTTTCTGCTAGAATAGTTATGTGCTGATGTCCTTCTGCCCTGCTCTCTCTGAAATGACATTCCCTCTCCCCTGAGGCAGCATAACTGGCATTCCTACTGTTGTCTCTGTCTAGCTGGGGATGGATTGGATTGGATTGGTTGCTGATGAAGGAGGTTCCTCCATTCCCTAATCATTCTCCCAACACAGATAATCTGTCAAAATAGCAAATGATGATTTTTAAACTGGGCTATCATTTAACTTCTTCATTATTCCACTGGTTCATACTTAAAGACTCAAGTAGAAATTGTGCTCTCCCATCATTTTCAAAGTCAGGCAATTCAAATGTCAGGGATTATCTCATGATCACAACTGGTTAAGATTTATTTTTGTGGAACAGAGGCAATATATTGTATACATGAACAAGAATGTAGACTCCAAAAAAAAGAATATTGTACTTTGCAGTAAAGCTAAACCTGAAAATCTAAACCTTAAGTTAGCAATACCTCTTTATGCCATGAAATTCTGGATTCTCTTGGTAAGAACTGAAGACTAGAATATCTTACTTGAATGACAGATATAAAAAGTATCCTGACTGAAAAAGAAAAGTACTCACAGTATGAAAATAGCCATTTTGCTACTCTGCACTAAAATACCTTGTAACTAAACCAGCTAAAGCAAAGCAATGGAAAGTTTTGTTGTTGTTTTTCTGAAGAAGCTCACACCAAGAGCAATTTTCATATACAAATTTGATTTGTCCCTTAATGCACTTGGATACAGCCTTAGTTCAGTGCATTTCCCTAGTCATTTTAGGGAAAGGCAGGGACGCCACTTGCCTAGAAAACACACCAGCTGATGCACAATTATCAGGAGATGAATGTAAGAAAATGGGAAAGGGAGGGGCAAGAGCAGGAAAGACCACTTCGATGCTCTTTTTAATGTTATATCTCTGCTGCAGACTTGAAACCTTCCTTCAGTTCCTTCTCCCTCCTCAGAGCTCCCTACCATCCAGCCCGTATCCTGTGCTTCAGCTGTAGCTCATATTTTTACCAGATCCCTTTCAACAGGTCTGACTCCCATCTGCTCGCTGAGTGTACTGAGTTTGCGTAGCAAGGTTTTGGTAGGGGGGGGGCTACCGCAGTGGCTTCTTTGGGAAGTTGCTAGAAGCTTCTCCATGTTTGGCAGAGCCAATGCCAGCTGGCTCCAAGATGGACCTGCTGCTGGCTAAGGCCAAGCACACCAGCTACCTTGGTAGCACCTTTGGGATAATGTATTTAAGAAGGGGTATGAAATAAACACAGCACAAAAGCAGCCAGAGAGTGGAATGAGAATATGTGAGGGGAACAGCCCTGCAGACAGCCAGGTCAGTGGATAAGGAGGGGAGGAGGTGCTCCAGGCACAGGAACAGAGATTCCCCTGCTGCCCCTGGTGAGGTAGCTGTGCCCCTGCAGCCCTTGGAGGTCCAGGGGGGAGCAGTGACCAACCTGCAGCCCATGAGGGCCCCGTGCCAGAGTAAGTGGGTGCCCAAGGGAGGGTGTGACCCTGTGGGAAGCCTGTGCTGGAGCAGACTCCTGGTAGGACATGTGGCCCCATGGAGTGAGGATGCTGAAGCAGTTTGCTGGCAGGCCTTGTGACCCCATGCAGGATCCACCCTGGGNAAGAGAAAGGAGTTCATTTGTATCGCTTTCCATCCACGCCGTGGCTCAGCTGCCGGGGCCGGCGTGGCTGTGTTTGGGCTGTAAGGAACTGTCCGAGCCCTTTTCTCATGCCGAGCTGCGGGGCTCCCAGGCAGAGGTGCATCCAGGCAACATGAGGCCGGCCCGGCCCCTTCCTCGCTGCCCGGAGAAAACCGACTCAGCCCGAGCCAGGCGGAGTGCAGCCAGCACTTGACTCCTTGGTCAAGAGCAGCAAAAGTAAAGTCTCTCTTCTTGTTCAGAGCAGAGCCGAGAGACACTGTTACTGTTACCTCCCGCATAATGTTACCACGCGAAATTGAACGATGGGTCGGAGCTCCTTCTCCTCTTCCCCCCCCCCTCCCCCCTCTGCACCAGCACGGTGCAAGGGGGGAGAGGAAAGGCACACCTTGTCAGTCCACCGGAAGCCGAAAAGAGAGCTTCTCCAGGTGCTCACCGGGTTTTTATGAGTTTTTTGGAGGCAGAAGCTGTAGTAACTGCTTTGGAATACCTCATTTCCGACTCCGCCTCCTTTTTTATGCCGGGAAGTTTTGATATAAGTTACACTACCACAGGAGGGCTACAGCAGTGGCTTCTGTGGGAAGCTGCTAGAAGCTTCTCCATGTTTGGCAGAGCCAATGCCAGCTGGCTCCAAGATGGACCTGCTGCTGGCTAAGGCCAAGCACTCCAGCTACCTTGGGAGCACCTTTGGGATAATGTATTTAAGAAGGGGTAAGAAATAAACACAGCACAAAAGCAGCCAGAGAGTGGAATGAGAATATGTGAGGGGAACAGCCCTGCAGACAGCCAGGTCAGTGGATAAGGAGGGGAGGAGGTGCTCCAGGCACAGGAACAGAGATTCCCCTGCTGCCCCTGGTGAGGTAGCTGTGCCCCTGCAGCCCTTGGAGGTCCAGGGGGGAGCAGTGACCAACCTGCAGCCCATGAGGGCCCCGTGCCAGAGTAAGTGGGTGCCCAAGGGAGGGTGTGACCCTGTGGGAAGCCTGTGCTGGAGCAGACTCCTGGTAGGACATGTGGCCCCATGGAGTGAGGATGCTGAAGCAGTTTGCTGGCAGGCCTTGTGACCCCATGCAGGATCCACCCTGGGGCAGCCTGTTCCTGAAGGGCTGCACCCCTGGAAGAGACTCACACTGTTGGTGCTGTTGGTGAAGATCTGCAGCCTGTGAGAAGCACTCACGTTGAGGAGCTCATGCAGGACCACATCCCATGGGAGGGACCCCACACTGCAGCAGGGGAAGACTGCGATGAGTCCTCCTGAGTAGGAAAGAGTGGCCCATGGGATGAACTGATAACAGCGCCCATTCCCTGTCCCCTTGTGCTGCTAGAGCCAAGGAGGTATTGAAAACGAGGAGTAACCAGGAGTACTGAGCCCAGGAGGAAGAGAGGGGTGAGGGGAAGGTGTTTAATGATTTACTTTTATTTTTCATTATCATACACTAATTTGATTGCTGATAAATTAAACTAATTTCCCAAAGTCAAGCCTGTTTTACCTGTGGCAATAATTGGAGAGTGATCTCTCCCTGCCATTATCTTGACCCATGAGCCTTTTCTTATATTTTCTCTCCCCTGTCCAGTTGAGGAGAGGAGAAATTGAATGGCTTTTGTAGGCACCTGGTGTTCAGCAAGGGTGAAACCACCACACTGAACGAGACCTACTCCCTTCTCCAGCACCAGGAACTTCTTTGCAGTCCCTGTGTCTCCTCACTAGCAGCATTCAAGGCAGTGCTGCTTGGATGCTCACTAAAAGCAGAGGAAAAATTTGCTGTTTTCCACACAGCTTTCAGGATCCACACAGTCCAAAAAAACAAGTCCAGCCTCCCAAAGAGCATGCAGTCAAATTTCTCTAAGGCTCAAGCCTGGTATATACTTTTCCGGAAATGACCCACCTGGAGAAAAAAAAAATTGCAAAACCAAACTCACCATAATTTTCTTGTACTACAATGTCTATTCTTCATAAGCTCTATTTTAAGATATGATTAAAGTTTTGGCTAGTCCTGAAACAATGCAGCAGAAGCCCCAAGATAGAAAGTTTCAGATTTTTTTTCTTTTTCTGGCAGGGGGAAAACTACACATAACATCTCAAAGATGAAACTCAAGCGGACACCAATGAGAGCAATGCCTGACCTGCTTAATGTGGTACAGGGGATAAAAGAGAAAGAACGGTCTGGTAAAAGAGAGTCATCAGTAACTTTTAGAATGGATGATGATATTCATTGGGTTGAGGAAAGAGTAGGCATGGTACATCTTAAGCAGCCAAGCACTGCTATGCACACTGCAGTTAATAAGGATTTTTGCTGCTATCTGTTCCCTTACAGTTCCAGGAGCCTCCTGTCACATGGGAGGCCACTACAAAATTAAGTAGTCCATCTCTGAACTATTTCTGTACAAGATAAGGTAATACAATCTCATGAGATCCTAATATAGCCAAAATAGTTTTATGAATTTAATTTACGATGTGTTTCCAAAAAAAGTCATTTGGAGAACATCAATTAGGATGACAGCAAGGCAAAAGAAAGCTTATTGGAGGGTGCTCATAGCTACACAACTAAGGCTTGAATGAGGTGACAGCAATGCTTACAATTGATGATTTAGCATTAGCATCTGGTGATCAAGGCTTCCATAGAAGGTATTGAAAACAGTCAGGTCTAAGAGTACCTTCCCAGTCGCTCCTTTTTTCGTAGCTGCGGCACTTCAGCATCCTTAGGAAGTGCTTTTCCATCCTCAGAGGGAGAAGGCCTGAGCTGGGGTAACATGCCCTGTTATATCCACCACAATTATAGATTTTTTTGTAGTTGTTGAAGGAATCCAGAGAAAGGCAAAGAGGTTGATCAAGCAGTTAGAAAATAGGACCTAATAGGAAAAATCAAAGGCATGAGATTGTTTAGACAAGGAAGAAAGAGACATAACTATTTTCAAAATGTAAAGGGTAAGTTTGACCATGACAGACAGCAGCACTGGATGCTTAGATATGATTGAAATGCAAAGGAGGGATTTAAACAGTGAGGAAATAACTTATCCAAAGCAACTCAGAAAAGCCAAGAACAAAGTTCAAGCCCTTTCATGATCAATCCCATGCTCTCACCTGAAGCTATTATTTTCTAGATACTGTTTAGGTGACAGGCTCTTTCTGAATGGAAGATACTGAATAACTGTCATTTTATGCCGAAGTGAAGTTTCTACTGTGGAAGTCTTACCTGAGACTGTTTAATCTTTACCCTTATTAGTTGTTCGTATCCTCATTTGTATTATGTACACTCATCTTTCTTTATAATCTCATTTCTTTCCCAACCAAGCAACAGTATGAAGAATAGCCAGAAAACCTGTTTGTAATAGGTGAGGTAGGTAATGGATAAATAGAATGATCTAGCAGTCAGGTTTACTGTAATCTGTTGACAATCATCCTTCCAGCTTCCAATTCCTTGGACAGCATCAAAAATGCTCAAAAATCACAGTGGTGTATCCAGTGCAAATGGTACTTTTCTCACTGTATTTTTGCTACCAGGTCTGAGTTGATAGTATTGCAGTGTGAAACTACAAAATAAGCTGATGGGGATCTTCGCTATATTGATGGCTGCTCTATAGTTTTTGAAAGCAAGGTGTCCACAGATCTTTTGCCTGCTCCCCAGGTACAAATTTGTAGCTGCAAGTTTGGGACTGGGCAGGGATGATGCCTGCAAACCTGTTCAATTTGCAACCGGCTTGGAATTTGCTACAACTTAAGTGAGTCCCAGTAACACTAGGTTTGAAGAACAATCTCACATTCTAGTGCCACAAGATGACAGAAGCCCACCATGTCAAAACACAGTCCTGCTCTCAGGCACATCACAGATGCAGCACTTCCTGCCTTCTCTCACTGCTCTGGAAGTACTCACTGCACTGCTTGCAGTAATGGTCCTTGGAACAGTTCAGCCATCAGCCATCAGCCATACAATGAGCAAAACTCTGCTATTCAGCTACATCTGGCTTCTACAATGGGTAGTGATTTTTTTAAATTAAATCAGCATGCTGAGGGTGTGCCAGCTGGACACAGTAAAACACAGAGAGCATTCTGTTGAACAAAGAAAGAAAAGAAAGATAGATATTCAATGAAGTACATCTGAACCTAAGTTTGAAAACCCCCCAAAGAAGTAGTTGTTAGCAAGGACATCTCAGAAAGAGACACTCTAAAGACCTAAACGCCTGCATTTTCTGGTTGCCCATGTGGCCAGATACCAATGTCAACATGTGGCAGATAATCTGAATGTAGGTAATGCATTCTAAATTAAGTTGGCTATCCAAGAAGCAAGTTGCTTTTAGTTACGTACCAAACAACATCAAATACATTGGGAGTTAGAATGTTCGAGCATTTTGAGAACATACTCAGAAAGGAGAACAGTGTTATAAACTAGTCAGGACTTCCCATTATGTTACTTTTTTCATTTCAGGAACCAACCTTTTTTATGAGTTGAATAAAAAGATTCTGATTTACTAATTGCGTTATTTAGAACATAATTTCTCCAACTGATCTCTTGTTAGGCACTATGTGCAAGAGGCCAGGATGAAGTCAGTGCAGTAACTCATGAAACGTCATAACCGCAGTTTTTGTTGGCTTTCTGGAAATTTCTTTAGACTACACATGATTAATGTAAGTTAATGATATATGCAATTGGTTTTTTTAGTATAAATATCACTGTAGATGGAACATCTTTTAACAGATAAAACTACTAATCAGCAGTCTCTCTCTTTTTTATTTTTGTAATTTTTTGGTAGAGAATAACCTTCCCTTTGACACTGGGAACACTAAGAGAAAAATCATCATTTTATGTCTTAAAACTTTGCGCTTGCCTCTGACAATAACTATGTTCCCTTGCTTTGCATGCAAAACCATTACCTGTTTGATATTTAGTGTCTTTAAACAAACATATCAGCTTGTAGGCAAAGGTGAGAGCTGGAATTCTCTTTGGTTTCGTATGTAGCTGCATTCTTAATTTTTTAATGCTTTCATGGAATTCACAAAATAGAGAGGTCATCTTTGTTCCAGTACAAAGACTTCTGACAAAAGACTTGAATTTTCAAGTTTTACACACTGGGGTGAGAGCTCACTCCTTATGTAGGACACTCCTGGGATCAGACTGAGACATGCGAGCTGCTTCAGGCACAGAGCATTTAACAGAAGGCATCGTTAAGGTCAAACCTAATAATGAGAAAGGATTTGCATGAAGCAGCAGGTGACTGAGATGGGTGTGAAACTCAAGTGGAGAAACAAAACTGGATCACAGGAATATCTGAGACTATTCTCAAAGATGTTGTACCCTCTGGCAAGTCTGCTAGACATTTCACCTAAGTGTGTGCACAGAATGCCACATCCTCTTGAGATTAATACTCTGTCAAAAGGATAACAAACGAATGAATAGAAAAAACCCATCAGAACAAATTGCATTAGCTTTTCTTAATAAGAATCACATATAAGACAATGTAAATATCTCAAAGTTCAAGTTCCGTAGAAACAAAATAACTCCTCCTTCCCTATAACATCACATTTTGTTTCTTTCCAAAAATCCTGATATAAACACTTTTTTCAGCAAGCAAGCAACAAGCCAACCAAGCACTGGAAAAGTTTTGAACCATGACAGTGAACTGATGTCAGCCAGAAAGCAGAATTCATCATGAATTAATAAAGAAGGAGGGAGACGAGGTATTGTCAGTTGGTTTTAATCACTTACAATGAAGTAAAAGGGAAAAAAAGTCAGCAAGAGAATAGGAACTCTAGATCTTTTCATTTGATACTGCAAGTAATGTAGATGTGCTCTGTACTCTGTAGGTCTGATGTTCAGGAAGATTTAGCATCCAAAATTTAACTGTAGCAGGAATTTCTGGGAAACTAAGCACTTCTAGAACCAGGCCATTCTTCTTTCACTGTCCAAACACATTCACCTCCTGTAATATCCTAAAAATGAATAGCTGAGATTGACATATCCCATACTCTGTCTGTTTTAATTTTTTTTTCTTCTGTATTGTGGAAGCCACTGTTGAGTGATTGAAACTTAAATCTGTGTCCAGGTTAAATTTAATTAAACTTAGCATTAATCTCAAAGTTAACACAATCACTTTCTAGGAAAAAAAATTATCTCTAATACTGGGTCCCAATTAAAAGAACCTCTCTGGCTTGAACATCAACATTAGAGATGGGAGACCAAACTAATGTGCTTTGCTTGGCTGATTATCTAAGTCTTTCCACTGGCACCTTCTCAAACTGACAGCAGTGGAGGAAGGCAGGGGCAGCAACAAGATTGTGGGGGTTGCTGTCAAGATGGGAGACAAGAAAACAGCATGCAGTGCTATGGAAAAGGCTCAGTGTGGTTGGGAATCACTGGTGTATAACTGGTCCTGACTGAAATGTTTCATAAACATACTTAACTCAAGAAATATTTAGTAATTTCCTCAAATGCGCCCCCCACTCTGCACACACACGTCTCTCATTATGGACTTAATGTGCAGTACAAGCATCTCCCTTTCACTTGTGCAGCAAGACGGTTTTGACACGTAAAGCCTTTGGACACTATTGCAAAGTTACATGTGTGTGTGGCCCTCCTGCCAGCAACAAGTTATAGTTTACCTTTAAAGAAGTTTTTAAAATAATACTGCCTTGACCCTCCTCTGGGGAAAGAGGAAGTCCCTGAAGTATAACAGTAATGGAAATTTACATTGTTGTGTGGGGGTTTTCCCCTTCTGCTGAAGAGAAATGCTAAAGCATCTAAGTTGTCATTTTGGGCAAATAGCAAGATCTGGAGTCACCTCAGAGGTTCTGTAGTCATGACATTTTCCTATAGTGGGCCCTGCTACATGCCATGAACTGCTCCCCCCTCAGCCAGTCAGGTCTCAACTCATGCCTCTAAGAACAGTGATAATTTCCCTGCCATTCTGGTCAGTTTGTTACTTCAGCTTTTTAGAAAGTGTGGACAACACGGAGAACTACATACGTTCCACCAGGAATCTCCCTTAAAGGTGATTCTTCGGCAGCTGGTTTTGTTTTTCAGCTCCCAGGAAATCCATAAGAAATCTTTTCTGTGCCAGAGCTTGCCAAACACTTGCAGAAGACCATTCTCCTCTCCTGTCCGAACCTCAATCTTTCCACTCCAGCCCTGGAAGCAACTCCTGGACACAAAGGGATGAGTTTATCTCAGGCACAGTTAGGGTTAATTGGCCTGAAACTCTGCTCCCTTTTCAGCAGAAAGTCCTCTCAAACTTATTAATGCACTAAAACCCAATATATTTTAGATTCACCCATTGGCCCTCCTTGTCTTCCCCACACCCCCTGAGATGTACACTCATAATTTTTTAGGTTCCTTTTCCCTCTGCTATTTGGGCAAAGTGGAGAAGTGCAATGCAAGGGGCTAATTTTCACTTTAGGCCTCAGCAAACAGGCTTATATGTACATTTTACAACTTACAGGTTTCCCCAGTGAGAACAAAATGATGTAAATAACGTTTTCTGCAGTCATCTGGGTCCTCTACAGCAGTGTTTGGCCCAAGAACCTGAGAAAAGATGGAAAATGCCTCTAGAGAAGAGTGATGATATGAACAGATCTGGGTCTATGACCACAGCTACAACACAATATAGGAAAGAAAGTGGCAAGGGGAGATACACAAAGTGCATGATTTCAGGCAGCAGGATGCTGGGCAGTAGAAATAGTGAGGACAGAACTTGTGCATTTTCTTTTGCTGGAGAAAGTAAGGAGTTCCAGTCAAGCAAAGTGCTGAGAAAGCCCATTTACAATGCACTAGCAAGGAGGATTGAAGAAACTTGCATAATTGGATGGGAGGAATCAAAGCTGGACTGAAGCTGGGAAGAACTGAGCCCTTGGCACTCTTTCCCCAGAAAAGTGATGCATTCACATTGAGTGTGGTTCTTGCACAACTGCCTCAGCACGGTGCTTGAAACAGCCCTATACCTGCAGAGTCCCAGTATCAACCCCAGCCCAGCCCAACACACAGAGTCTGATCTCCTGCCATCCTTGCTCTGCTGCTTCTGCCTACACCTCTTCACCATTCCCTGCCCAGTGCCTCTCCCTCCCACTTGTAATGAAGTCTTCTCAACCTCTTTTACAGAGGCTAATAAAGGAGGTGGTGCTGAATGGATCCATGGCTTCTCATTTGCATGGAAGAGCACTGCAAACACAAAAACATCAGGGAAGAGGCAGGGGTGGGGGACAGGTGATGCCATGTCTGTAGTCTCAGCTCCATTTGCTAAGTCTGTGATGTCCCAAGGAGATAGCAGCTGTCGACCAAAGCAACGGGATGGGGCTGCACGGGTATGCACAGAAACTCTCATTCTTTGGGCATTAAAAAAGGAAAAGGAGAGAGGCTACTAAACTCCACATTTTCTCTGATACTTTATGAACCCCAGAGCTGGCAAAGATGAGTGTTAGGTGCATTTGGTGTAATATTATAAGCAGAGAAAAACAGAACACCATCCCAGTGAGTAATCTACACAGATAAATTACCACTAAAAGGGAGAGAGGGAGAGATGAGGAGGAATGGAAAAGGAGAGGAAGAGTACATAAAAACACCAAGCGCTCTCTTCCTGGGCAAATTTATGCCAGTCATAATACTTTCTGCATCCCCAGAGCTTCTGAAGTGGTCAACTAGAGTTGTTGTTTTCTTCTTAAGTGGCCTATCCACAGCATATGCTAGAAGCTATGTTTTACAGCATTGTTACTGAAGATGGCACTAATTTTCTGGCTTTTTTCAAATTTATGTACCCACATGAGAGAATCAGGCAGCCTGTCCACTGATCACAACCTGAAATTTCCCAAGTGGATCTACAATTTCAAGGTAATTGACCCACTGCTCTGTGCCTCACAGTAGGTCAGCCTGAAGAGGCAATCCACAATTCCATATTACAGAAAGATTCAGAGATCAGAACTTTTTCTTCATCCTCAACATTTTCTGCAGTGCTTCACTTTGAAACTTTCTAAATAAGTGAAATTTCTCTTCAGAGAAACTATTCCCAGCTTGCTAACAGTAGATACCAAAATCATTTTCTTCTACCATTTCTTCTGCTTGCCTACATCACTTTCAACCCTTAAAAAAGAATTCCAGCCCTAATTTCTGAGAGGGTGTTGTGTATCTTCTCCATGTACTAGAAACTTACACTTTGAAATCCAGATTAAAGACCTGGCAGATGTATCACATATTGCCAGATAAATAAGCTGAATCAGTCACCTCAGAAAGTCTACTCAGTTTATGGCACCTCTAACTCACTACAGTGAGTTTCCAAACAAGAAACCTGAAGGCACATCTCTCACCCACTGAGAAAAAACATTTAGAAGTTGATACACATCTAGATTATTTCTTCTAAGTCTGATTAAACAAATATAAACCAAACCGTGTCTGCTTCCAGGTCCAGGTGACACCCAAGTGAAGATGTTGGCAGGAAAGTGTGTCATGAGATCCTGGTAACACCAGCTCCAACTCCCAATGCTACCCAGGCCAGTTCTCTGGGATTCATTTTGTTTCTAAAAAAGTTATCTTCTTCTTGTGACTCCCACTTTAGATGCCAACGTCATTCCTATCCTCACAGCCTTTCCCAGGACTGTAAGGAGAGGAAGAAATGACACGACAGTGTAGGAAATAAATGCAGCCACGTTCTCAAATCCATGCAGCACAGAAAGGGGACAGGTTTCTTGCTGCCTCTGCCTCTCTCAGAAATCAAAGGAAGGGGAAGGAGGGAAGCTCCAAGAAGGAAGGCTCTAGGGCTGCAGCAGAGAGTGGGAGCATGGACAGAATTTTCCTGGGAATGATACTTGCCAGGCTTGCTTGGCACACAGCACTGGCTGTGCTGCTTAGACTCCAGGATAACAGTTCTCACCCTGTGCCACGACAAAATAAAATTACTGTCTGGCTCCTCTTCTGCCTGACTGATCTGTACACATGTAACCTTACAGCTGTCAGACTCCACTGCAATCAATGAGAACCTGACAGATGAGAATGTTTCCCCCCATTCCTTTCCAAGGGCACAGCTACCCATCAGTGGAACTCCAAACCTCCCAGCCTCATCATTAACAACAGTGGAGGCACTACCAAAATCTTAGGCAATATGTTTTGGATAAATTTCAATCCTCTCTGCTTCTGATTCAACCACTTATTTCTTCCCTTCTACCGTGGTCCGTCTCCCACTCACTTCTACACACATAGCCCTGACATATGGCCAGAATTATACCTTCCCTTCTTTGCAGGACTGAAATCATCTCACCTGCCCATCAGCTTGTCATGGACCAGCCATCAGAATGAATCACCTGCTGAGAACTAACATGACACCTGAGTGTGCCAGCCTATCCTGTAGGGATGGCAGGGCCAAACAGACCCAACAGCTGCCTCTCTGTGGTAACCACAAAAGGAAGTCAGAAGGTAAATGGTGACTTTATCCACAGCCCCAAGAGATTCAAACTGCTTGAGAGAGACAGATAGCTTTGTTCCCCCACCCTTAATGGTTATTTTTTTAGTTTGAAAGATTTCTTTTGGAAGATTTGCAACCAAAATAAAGTACTATTAAATAAAAAACTAATATAAAATTACTTTGTTCAAGTTATTTTATTTGTCCTACTCCCGTTTCTGTGGCTGAGAGGGACAAACAAAGCAATCACAAGCATAGGCATGAGCTAGAGCAGCATGCAAGCACACTCAAGAGGCAAAGCATCCCTCTAGAAAACCAGTATTGGGCACAGAGAATAATTGCTTAAAGGTGGAACAGTCTGGTTCCCTGTCTGAGGTGATCAGTAATAGACATCTGGAGATGCACTGAGGTTTAAGGAAGGCAATATATTGACCAGCAAAATGAGGGTTGCTGGCTTTATCAATGACTCTAATTCCTTGCAAATTTGGTTTACTTGTAAACTGTGTCTTACATCACCAGACTTCCTACAAGACTTGTGAATATAATACAGCTCAAAATCTAAAGATTTGAGATTTTCTACACCAGACTTAGATTCAGTCATCTATTTATAAATTCTAAAATGTTTGTGGCTAGTCTCATTTCAACAGCCACTAAATTAGGCATGACCAGTCTTCTATAGAGCTTAGAACTCTGATCCAGGCTCCTAAGACCCATTTTGAGAAGACTGGAATAGTCTTGTGCATGCAAAGATAAGAAGATGGCAGTCCAACCAAGTGACTCAAGTATTATGTAAACAGTTGGCTGTTTGGACTCATTTTCAAAAGTCTCTGCCCCTTATCCTTAGCAATATTCAAATTAAGGCAAAACAATGCTGTTGCATTTGTCTCAGACTAAATAGATTTCAATCACTGCTCTACTGGGAATGAAACTAAACATTAAACAAGTTAATCTTTATCTAAATGGGTTGTAAAGCAGCTTTTCTCCATAAAAATGTAAGCTACTTAAGAAATAAAGTGTTCAGGTTAATACCATGTCTGCATGTCTACATACGGCTCCCATCAAAATCTAAACAATTTTTTGTGGCTTTATAAGACTTGTCAATGATACATTAAATACGTAATAAGAACAAAATATCATGATGTGTCATCATTTCTCTAATGTAAATTCTTATTCATGACAAGAGGAAATTCTGCTTACAATATGAGGGTACGAGCTAGGTGTACAGTTTCCAGTGAAGTGTTCTCTCTGAATCACAATCATCTTCTCTGGCCTTAAAATTGATTAAGAGATCAAGTGTGCTTAATAGCATGTAACAAAGAGAGGATTTCATGACAGAGAGCAGCAACCAGACAGATGTGACATATAAATAAATATCTTTTGGCTCTTGAGGAATTAAGCAAAATAGCTTGGCTCAGCTAGACTTTATCAGCGCCTCAGAATGGAAAAGAGGTGTCCAAGAGATACCCAAAAAATGGGATGCTTTTTGTGTTTGTGGTCTCCACTCATCCTGTATTAAGTCACCAAAGCAACTCGACTTCTTTTGCTCCAGGGATTGCCTGCAAGAAAACAGACGGAAACCTTGGCCTAGAGATCGTGCTGCCATCTGGGAGCATGCTGTGGGGCAGCAGTCTGCTACTTTAATTATATCTATTAAAAAAACCCAACAATTATGCTGCTGCTCATTAAACAGATCAAATCCTTCCAGTTTATCCATCATGTAAGGCTACTTACATGGCTAAGACTGGCCCAGACCTGGACTGTAAGTTAATGCTGCCCTAATTTTCTGCTGACTTAAGGCTGACTTACCTCCCACTATCCTGAGAGCGCCAATATTTCTTACTGTCCTCAGTCTCTCAGCAGCACAGCTCCCAACTGTAAACAGGCTGTAAGAGCCCAGCTGGCTCAGCAGAACTGGGATCCAGGAATTGCTATCTACTGTGAAAAAGCCAAAAAAAGCTTTGGGGAACAGAACAGAACAGAAATTACCAGAGTGGCTCTCAGACTGTATCACTAGTCTGTTGCACTATTGAAATCCCGAGATCCAGTGAGGAAATGCTTCTGAGGGAAGGGGGGGGTGGGGGTGGAGCTCAGAGTAGGGGAAATAATCTCGTGTTTTCAGGCACACATGCCTTCAGGCTTTTTTACCCAGCCCGAAAGAAAATCTGCTGTTTTGATTTCTGCATGTCAGGTACTGAAGTAACAACACAGTACTCCAGTACAGCACAGTGCTCTTTTCATGGACTTAATAGCAGCACCCTTCTGTGCAACTTTCTTTTTATGGAACCTGTACCAGAGTTGTCATTCAAATAGTCTGAGGAAAAGCGTGATAAGGTGTGGTCATATCCTTTTACAGGCAACTAACGTCCATAAGACTAATAATTCAGTAGACACCTAAAGCTTTCTTTCCTGACTCAGTAGTGCAGCTCATTCATCCCACACAGAGTTTGTTTTGCCTTACTCGAACCTACTTCAAAAGCTGGGTGTTTTTTTGTACAGGTTTTACAGGCATATAAACCCTCACCAAATCAATCCTGTCCATTCTTTATAAAAAGAAAATAAACAACTAAACAAACAGCTCAGGACGAACCAAACTTATTTAAGGCCGCCTGTACTGGCCCTAGAAGCAGAACCTCTACTGTGCCTCTATTGCCTCGGGCAGTATTTCCATCTCGTCCTAGGCAGTCGTTTAAGACACAACAGCACCATCTACCGAGATAAGCCTCTGTAAATCCTCTCATGCTGTGCCAAGTGTGTTGGATAAATGGTATAATTAATTACCTTGTTGTTATTTACAACCAGGAAACTTATTTCAACTTGCCAGGAAAGCTGCTTAACTTCACCTATGATTGTTGCTTTTTGGCCTGTTTGTTCTGGAAAAGAGAAGACAGAGAGGGGATCTCATCAATATCTCAAAGGCAGGTATCAAGAGGATAGTGCTAGGTTCTTTTCAGTGGTGCCCAGCAATAGGATGAGGGGCAAGGGCCATAAACTAAAACACTGGAAGTTTCACCTCAGTATGAGGAGGAAATTCTTTGCACTGAGGGTAACAGAGCACTAGAACAGGCTGCAGGGGTAGGTAATGGAATTTCCCTCATTGAAGACATTCAAAACCCAACTGGACACATTCCTGTGTAACCTGCTCTAGGTGACCCTGTCTTGGCCAGGGGGTTTGGATGAAATTATCTCCAGAGGTCCCTTCCAACCCTAACAATTCCATGATCCTCAAAGCTGAGGAAAACTCTGCTCCCTTTTCAGCACCCAGAGTTAAGAACAAAATTGGTTATTCATCATATGAATGATATTTTGTGGGTGAGATGCTTAATTTGTACTGCTGAATATATAAAAACAAAGGGGAAATCAACATAGCTGTTTCAACCTGGTAATATAAAAAATCTACTGAGATACACAAGCATTTAAGTAAGACTTCCACACAAGTAAACAATTAAGGCATCTCACTTTTTTTTTCTGGGAAGACGGTGAAACCCAGAGAACTGGTTTGAACCAGCTATTTTTTTTTTACTTTACTCAGGTGATTCATAGTGAAGTGTCTGAGAAGCAGCAATTAGGTGGCATTCAGCCTTAGATACTACATTAGCTTAATATTTCAAAGCATTTTTCATCTCCCTTTTATGACTTACAATGCAATTTCTCTTCAACCTGTATCAAATAATCATCCACAACTGTGGCAAGATGATATTCCAGTATTCTTTTTTTTTAATCTCACATATATTATTTCTAGGCACCCAGCTTAACATGACTTGACATTGCCTTTGAGCCAGTGCCTAAAAATGCATTCTGCCTGGCTGGCTGCCTGGCTGATTTGCTTAAATCTGCTTTTAAGAAACATTGAAGACATTGAGATTTTGTCTCACTTAAACAAATAAATACAGTCTGCTTTGTAGAAAGCAGATACTGTGTACTTCCTCTTCCTCTTTTTGTTCCTGTTTAATAGGGCCTGGAGACTGATTAAAGTGGAAAAAAATACACAAAAGCACACAAAAAAAACCAAACCCAAAGACAAAGTCCTGTAAGACTTTTTCAAGGAGGAAAAAGCTGGATTCATGTCTACAGCAGGTTTTATAGAATCTCACTATCTCTGCCCAGTGCTCTTCTGTGGTTTGACACACCTTAGGCCACAGTATTAAACTGATACATACTGATATATGATATTCAGAGACATCCTCTTAAATCAAACACCTGAAAATGTATAAACAAGAAGAGAACCTGGGCCAAGAATGCAATCCCAGCCGCTTTAGCATTTCCAGATACGTTGCTTTCATTTGTCTAGACCTTGGGTACAGTCGGTTGCAAATATTATTCTGCATTTCAACA
Organism: Drymodes brunneopygia; assembly: GCA_013400955.1. NCBI lineage: Eukaryota > Metazoa > Chordata > Aves > Passeriformes > Petroicidae > Drymodes > Drymodes brunneopygia. The sequence continues at coordinate 232,033 of VZTZ01021762.1, read as the reverse complement.
TTCAATCTCACCTTACTATCTCACTTTCCCACCTCCTACATGGGTTTTTTTAGCTTTGGATCTGATTTTTTTTTTTTAGCTTTTAAGGACTGATCAGTGTTACTTACATAGCACGACACAGTGCTATGTACATATTGTGACTACTGAAGTAATTAATAGGACCACCTAAGTACTATGACTATAACATCTCTGTAGTTTCATATACAGCAGGGACAGAGTGCCCTGGGCTCTGTCAACAAGGTCACAGCCAGCACATGGAGCGGAGGAACTCTTTTCCTCTGCTCAGCACTTGTGAGATTTCGTTTTCAATCATCTCTAATTTTGGGCCCTTGATACAGGATGGACATCAATAAACATAAGTGAATTCAGAGTTTGGGGGCCGGAACATAGTCCTCAGAGGAGGACTGAGGGACAGGGGCTCCTTCAAGCCTGGAGAACCGAAGGTACTGGAGAGACCTCATGGCAGTTTTCCAATGCATCCCAGGAGATCATTGAGAAGATGGAGACAAGCGCTTCACAGTGATGCACAGTGGGAGGATGGAAAGCAATGAGTATAAACTGAAACATGACAGCTGCGATCCCTGTATGGCAACGGTGGAGGAGTGGAACAGATTACCTACAGAGGCTGTGAAGACACCAACATCACCACTTTAGAGCAGTAAGTTACTGTCCCTGTATGCACCTTCCTTCTTTCCTTACCTCCAGTACTCCACAGATTGTCATAGTGCCTCTTCACGCCTCGTTTTTACTTTAAACACCAACAGCAACACCTTTTAGCTATCCATATGCTCACCCGCAACAAATTCAAGCTTCATGAACCCACCAAGTTTAAGCTCTAACAATCTAATCACAATAGGAAAACGAATTCACTCCGTACTTCATTCAACACTATTGCACATATTAACACAAATGACAGCAACACCACTTAACCATTTCACACAGCTGGAATTTTCCTGCATGTTTTCTTGATGATGGGGAAATTAAAATATTATGAAATACTTTTATTAATAAGATCAAGGTTTGGGGTTACAATATGAAGAAGCCTTCTTAAACAAACACTGTAGTGTCATCAATGTAAAATGACAGCATTATATTTTGCTGGTGTTTGAGATAAAACCTCCCAAATCTGAGGTGCAGCTGAGGAAAAAAAATCCTATCAGACATCCAAATAGTTCATGGAGGGTTGCCCTTGGGAGCAGGAAGCACCTATTTGTCCTCCATTTGTGGAGAGCCTAACACAATAAACTCCTCATCCATGACAAGGACTCTCAAGCACTGCAGCAACATAAATTCAAGGCTAAGCATAGCAGTCTTATACTGGTGTGTATTACAAATAGTGGAATGTGTCCCTTGGCAATGAAACCTGGTTCAGATAACCGTCAGGCCCTGTATGTATATAATTATGCATACAAAACTGGATCCAAGTTGGATAGCTGTTTTAAAAATATCCTTCAAGCCACATATTTTAAGTTCTTCAGTTCAATGTGCTAAAAGCACATAAGAAAGAATAACCCTTGCAACTGTGTGGTTATCCAAGTCATTCCTGTGTACAACGTTTCTTCTCCTAGCAGCATCTTGTCTGCACTAGGGGCTCATTAAAATGCTAAAAGATAACCATCAGGAAGGTGCACATGAACATCATGTGCAGGAGTGAGTTTAAGTCCCTTTCAAATTTTGGCTCAAAGATTACTAAGAGCAGAACTTTTGAGAAATTTCTGTATGCTGGTTAACGTTAAGGTATGTTTTCCATTCCTGAAGGATCCTGCCAAATCTAAGGGAAGGGAAAAGGGGGGAAGATATAAAGTATTCATTGTTCCTGCTGAGTTTCCTTCTTGGGTTTTTTTCATTTTATCATTTAAAAAGAGTATTGTTTTACTTCAAAACTATTGTACAATGGGGAAGACAACTTGGACCCTTAACTCAGCAAGTGAATTTTATCCAAGTTTTGTGCACATGAGCAGTTCCCATAACTTTCCTGTAACTTATTAGAGGTGTAAATTGAGACATGATAAGACATTTTGGTAACTCAGATGTGTATACATAATTCTCTTTGAGTTTTCTTTGATCACTTCCACAAAGCATTCGCCCCACTCACTTGAGCATACTGAAAGAGAGGTGCCAGCATTACTCAGAGACTTATTCTGTTTGGATCATAGTTATTACTACTACTGTTTCTTTTTCTCCTTCCTTCCTGTGTGCTTGGCATCCTGCATGGGAAGGGAGGGTGGGGGTGGGGGGGAAATTCATAAAAACAGCAGTATTTTTGTGGTGGGTGAGCAATGGAAGTAATGGAACAGCAACTGAAAGAAGTAATCTGCTCTGAGAACAGGCACTTTTTCTGCCTTTTTTTTTTTTTGCTGTTATTTTAATAAAAAAGAAATATGCCTTTATTTTTTATATAAAGGATGAGACCTAATCCATTTTACATGTGTGAGTCCTCATGGCTAGGAGCTGAAGGAGAACTGGAGGAAGGTCTGACACTGGAGCCAGGGCTACAGAGAAGGACAATACCTGAGTCTGAACAATGGGATAATAGGGCCAAAATGAACAGGCAGGAGGAGAGAGACAAGTAGGTGGAAGCATAGGCAAAAGAATCAATGTTGTAATAGAGTGAAGGAAACAGCAAAAAAAATCCAACCTCCCCGACAGAAAGGATTCAGCAGAGCCACAATGCCAGGTTATGTAGTCATACAATATTGCTGTCAGAGCTGCAGGATCAGTGCCCTGTCCCCAAAACACAAGGAAGAAGAAGATTGAAGGTCACCAGATTCCATCAGATATAGAACAGGTACTACAAAGACATTTTCTTGTTTGTAATCACACACTATTACACTTGAATAAACATAACTATCAGCAAAAATTAGTGATAGTGAGACAAGCACAAAATTGCATCTCTCTCACAGCCAAGGTCACAAAACAAAAGATGGGGAAAAGCAATCAACAAAGAGATTTGCTTGGGGAAAATAAAGAATGTATCTTTCACTAGTAGACAAAAAAAAGCCAAAACAATTGGAGGGAGTAACTTCTCATTTAATCTTCTTTGACTTTCACCATGAAATATATTTACCTCTACTTTACCCAGATACTGATATTTTTTGACTGTAGCAGCTGGATTGGACGTGAACCAACTGGAGAACTATAAAGATTCTTTGCCTTGAGCTACAAGCAATGCAAGACATGAATTTTAGCTCATGAACAGGCTGCAGTTTTTCTCAGGCCTCAAATCAGGGGCATGAATCATGTGGAGTGAAATCTACTACTAGATTACACTTGCCTTACTGCTTGAGTGAGGCTATCAAGTTGTGTGAGACATGACACATAAAAATACCAACCCTGTGCCAAGGACTTCACACATCCACATTCTTCACCAAGCTTGGGCAGTAATCAGCTTTCTTCTTTCTTTAACCCATAATAGTTAAAGGTTACATGAGAGTGATAAGACATGCAAAAAAATTAAACAAATACAAGTTTTTGCTCTTTTTCCCTTGCAGAACACAAATTATATTGATGATTTCCTCCCAACTGTGACTGCTCTAGAGTTTGCCCAAAGAGTTTTCTAAAATTAATGCTGTTATTTAAAAAAATAAAATGTTTGAAACATTTCCATGTTTATTAGGCTTCTTCCAGATATTGTTTGACAGTATGAAGGATAGGATTAAGGGGTCTAGGTACTCTTACTAAGGAAAAGCAAAACAGCATTTGGGCTAACTTACTCTGGCAAAAACATATATTGGGATCAAAATTAGCATTCACTTTCTGTATTTTTAAACAAAAAGCCTTTTGTCCTTCATAGGTTATCTGTTACCATTGTTTTCAGTTTTCACCTAATTTCTCAGGAAAAGCAAAGAATCAAACAGCATGATATAAATGTAAACAGCCATCATTTAAAGCAGCAGTGAGAAATGGTGTGGTTGGCCTGACCAGCCATCATGGAACTGAAATCACTGACATTCCTATGCATTTCCGCACAGGAATGTAGGCCACACGGTAGAACCAGGAATTACTGTCCATAGCTATTTAAGTGGCACAGCTTACTTACTCCTGAGCTGTTATATTTAGGCTGAATATTCGATTTTTGAGACAAAATAGCCACTGAAGAGAGAAAAGAAGGATCTGTGCAGTTCACATCTAAGGAGATCCTAGGCCTTATACAGACCTGGAAAAAGGTTAATTATTTATTATATTTCACCAAATACAGACAGAAACACATGGTGGGGAGTGGAAATTTCTCCCAGGCCGCAGGCCCATCCCTGCCGGATCTCTCCTGCCCCGTCCCTGCTCCCGCTGTCCCCTCGGGGCTCGCAGCGCTGTTTCTCGCTCGCTTCCCCTGGCTCAGCCCTGGCTGCCGGGCAGCGTTTTGCCCTCCCTTGGCCAGGCTTTCCCCGGGGCTCTCTCTCGCCCGCCCGCGGCTGAGGGGCTCAGCCCTGCCCTGTGGCAAATGCTGGTTGTCTTCAAAATTAGTGCCCCTCCAGCACTGCTGTTACAGGTTGCAATAAAACTGTAACAAGGCAAAGCCGTGTCTCCTGAATCCGGGCTGAAATACTGGAAGTTTTGTCTTTGCCAGCCAAGCACCACCACTGCTGGGCTTTAAATCTGAGAGCTCCGTCCTTAATCTGGGTGCCTGTGGACACACTGACGCCTTTCCCATTTGAAGACAATCTAGGGCATTCTGAATGGGGGAAGGAGGGAGAGAGGAAATGGGCACCAAGAGAACAATGACTAGTCTTAGGTGGGAAAGTGTCCAGATACTTGCTAGAAAGCAAGTATTGACCCTGCAAAGCTATTTATGCATAAAGTCAGTCACAATTAAGCAATAAATGCCTCAAATGGAAAAAATGAGCAACAGGAAAGATTATCATATTTGTCTTTTAGTTGTGACTTTAATTTAACTTGACTCTCAGGTTCAAAATATACTATTATCTTTGGTTGGTAGCTCATATTTCATGAACAGATTTCCCTCCAAAGGATACCAGTAGGGGTTTAAACTTCTCATTACAATTTTGAAAGATATCAAAAGCTTGGCAACAGCAGTACAGCCTTAACTCAGCATTTAGGATAACCTGGAAAAGGCAGACCTGAATTACCTGTGTGAAGAAGTGTTGGCTTTATGGGCCACAAAGGCAGTCAAAAGCCTTTGACAAGACACAGGTTGATGGTAGGTGAGCAAAGAAACAGATTTGTACTGATTCAGGGTGTGAGGAGTGCATGGATGCCATGCAGCCTTATACTCACACCCTGAATCAATTAAAATCTTAGGGTACATGACAGCGTCTGCTTAGAGAATAAATGAGGCCAGGATGAGCACATACGAGCTTCTGCAGGAGATCTTATGGCCAGTGGTATCCAAGCAAACCAGGCTGGCAACTCCTAGGGGTAAATCAAAAACCCGTAATCATTTTTGGGAATAAAAGTAGTAAATGCTGAACAGTGCAAAATGGTCCTGACTTTCCCATAGTAAGAAATCCCTTGTATTTATTGCAAGTACTAAGCAAAACAAAACAAGGGCTCACAACAAGCACAAGTTTTTTCTCAGGTTCTCCTTTAGAGGTAGTATCTAAATACTGACTTTTTATATTACAAATGTACCAAAAATGCAGTAACACAGCAGGATATCAAAGTTAGCTTTCTGCAGTCAGTTTATGAGATATATTTTCTATCTTCTGTTACACCAAAATGCTCATGCCAAGAAATCCACAAGAATCCAGAAGAAGTACAGAAGGACAAATAACAGCTTTTTTACACTTTCTATCATATTGCTATACACATCTTGCACTGACTTTAATTTATATTACCTCATGCTACATATTCTGGCCATACAATTCAATTAGCAAATCACAATCCAAGAAAGCTATCTGCTTTGTGACAATTTAAATAGTTAAAGGAACCAGCCTCCATACACATAAACATCAAAAGTGATATAAATAAATTGGGAACATAAAGCATGTGAAAAGTTGCAGACAAAGCAATAGACTTATTTATTAGAGCAAAGACATTCTCAAATATTCTCAAGCTGTAACCGTAACAAAAGTGAATCTTGGAGACCGTTCTCATAATTTGACTCCATACCTCCTTCCTCCCTTCCCCAAAACAACAGGGACGATGGGAAGAATGACATCATACATTTTGCTTGTTGAAGAGTCCCATAGGCAGCTAAAATATTAAACGGTAGTTTTTCTTAGCTATTGCTAAAGCCACAACAACATGTTCCAAAATAGTCCCAACCACTTTTCGAACTGGAACAGATTTTCCTTGCTCTGAGCTCATTTAAAAAGGATTTTTGTCTTCACTTAGCACTATGTGCAATCAAGCCGACACAAAAAGCCCAAACAGTAAGTTTTCATCAACCAGCACAGGGACATGAGAGAAAATGGACATTTAACACTAATGCCAGATAATAGGGCTGTTACATAAAATTCAATAAGCTCAGCGGGGAGTTTTTCATGCACAGCTCCTTCAAACCTCTAATTAGCAGAAGAAACACACAGAATGTGCATGCCCCCTATGTTCTTCCTTTTATTGGAAGGAAGCAGCAGGGTTGATTTCTTTTTTAATATACTGAGGTCAGCATCATTTAAGACAAGTATCAAAACTCATTTGTTGAAAACCTACTGAACCCTTGTGCTGATCCTTGTGTCCATCTTTGATGTTTGCGGAGAATTGCAGAACACAGAATAAAGTAAATTATAATGATCTTGCCACTATTTGAGCGCCTCAGGATAATTTTCATGGGACAGGTATGATTTAACACACATAATATTGACTCTGTGTTTTGGTGCACATAAGAAATTAATTATTGATCTAAATATAGTAGGTTTAGTTCAATCAAAACTGATCTCAGAAAAAAACCCCTCTGTTACGAATGGATGTGGGAGTTAAAATCAGCTCTTACCTTCTGCCCAGGCCTTGACAGTAGGTAGTAACCTTATTGAGGTAACCAGCACCCCAAAACCCACTCTCGTATATAGGTTCTTTTAATGATGACTGATTCTGTCTACTATAAAATGAATCATTTATTAATAGACGGGGAAACTAACAAACATAAGACTTAAAGTAAACCAATAGTACACAGGAATAAAACAAAATAGAAAGACTGCTAGTAGTTAACATACAGTGCATGAGAATGGTACCCTTTTAGTTACAGCTAGCGAAGAAATAGTATAAACTTAGGATTCAATGTATCTTACCAATCAGTCGCTGGTGTAGCACATCGAATATCCTTCCCCTCAATTCTCGAGAAAGTAACCACGAAGCTTGCCTCCAGAGCTCTGGGGAGGAGCTTCGAACACTTTGGGGTGTAGGAGACTTCTACCTCAGTGATAGCTCATGTATCTTTTATAGTGTAAAACCATGGCTCTTAGTCAATAATTTTCTTCCATCTCTCCTCCCATCAGCTGCAGACTAAGATGTTGATTAGGTCTGAGGTCCCCTGGCGCCAGAGATGACCCCTGCTGGGCCTTTGTGCCCTTGGGCTATCTCTTTATGTGCCAGTTCTGGGAAACACAAGAGTAGGTGATGATGGGGGGAAGTTGTCCTGCCACACCCTCAACCAAATATTCAACAAAAACATGAAACGTGGAATTTAAGTCCTCAGCCCATAACGAATTCTTTTTCTTCAGTGTATCATATTGTCAGTCTAGCTTTTCACTTTTTAATATCAAATTATGTATAGCAGAACAGTGGCAGAAAACTATATTCAAGGCAGATAATAGTCTTTTGATTGAAACTTTTCTCAATCCTCCCTTTTTCATTCAGATACTGACCACATTCCCAGAAGATACCAAATAATATTAATCTCTCATCACTGTTTATAAGGTTTGTAAGAAGTTTTGAAAGAGATCTGTCAAAGTATATTAAAACTGCAGCATTTCCCAAAAATTCCCAACTGCTTAACAGGAAGCTATGCATTAGCAACCTATTTATTGAACTTTAAACTCTTAAAATGTCATTTTTCCTTGACTGTTAAAATAAGGAGAAATCAGAAGCAAAAGGTAAGGATGGGACTACGCAAAACTCTAAATCTAGTGCAGACTCAGGTCTGTGATGTGCAGTTTTTCAACTTAACTTACGCTGCTGTGATCTTTTAGTGCCATGAAGCTCTGTGGACATCCCGAACCAGAAACTACTCCTTTGCAGAATTCCATTACAAGGTTATAGCACAGCATGGGAATTTCAGGTCCTCAGCACTAAAATGGAGGAGAACAAAAATGCTCCTGGTAGCTAAGAAACAGAGACACATCAATTCCAGCCAGCTGTTGTATAGAATAAAACTACCCTTTTGTGATTACGGGGTTTATGATAATGTGGCTACAGGTGCTTAGCTATCATGGTATTAGACCAAACAGACATCAGTGACAACAATAGAGAAATAGAAGACATCATAGATAAGAAACATTCCAACACACTGGGAGGAGAAGAAGAAGGGACAGCAGTCTAATAGGAGAAAAACCTGTAGACACAGTATCAGGAACACTGCAATGAGGGCACTGGCCTATTGATGACACTGGAGGTACTGGGATAAAGCCCTAAGAATGGTCCTGAGGGAGCAGAGAGTAAAGCTAGGACAAGAGCAAGACAAACCTCTTCTCTTAATGTGTTGCTTTAATCCCTCTCTACCTTTTGCACCTTTGCCAGCTGTGTGTCCACACATCAAATCCCCAGACTTTTCACTGCAAATTTGATTTTTTAATTGAGCATCGCCACCTAAGGCAAGGTTCTACACGCTTCCTTTTACCAATTCCATGTGGCTTTTGCCGGAATCTTGAAGATGCATCTCCCCAAATCTCCCTTTTCCATCCAATCCCTGGAAGTCCCAGCAAGCATTAACCTAATGGACAAATCCATGTTCTTATCCAGTTAGTCAGCAGTGTTTTGATGCCTTTGCAATACTCCACATTTCACACCAACCTGTAACACCTGTCTTGCGAGGTATCTGCACTACTGCTGTTGATGGCAGATCTTCATTAGTTTTCGACACACCACATCCTGGTACTTTTAAAGCTACTAATTCAACACCAAGACCTCTACCTAAAACTGAATTCAGGAACCAGGAAATTCCAACAGAAACCTAATTCTGAGCATGAGCAGCAGAACAGACAAAGGTATCATTCATTCTGTTTGTATTCATGGGATGAGATTAGACAAGCAAGTTTTGCCGTGACCTTACAGTGAGAACAGTTGGAATCCTTCCCTTTTATCATATCATTTTGCTACCTGATTAGTTTCAAAGTTGCAGGACAGGCTCTTACATTCTTCAACTCTTCTTTATGTAGAAATTGTAAAACCGTGACGTATTATCTGAAACCTTACCAGACATGCAGGTGTTTCAGACCCGGTTTTCTCCAGGAAGGAGACAAGGTACATGAAACTTAATATGCTGCTGATTCTTGCTTGAGGAGTTTGTTTTAGAAAGTGGAGAAGCACTTAAACATTTTGAAGATGTTGACAACTAGGACCCAAATTGTCAGGTGTTTCAACTACAGCAAAGTTTGATACAGTGAGACACACAGGCACTCACTGTCCTAGATTTAGACCCCCACTGGTACATTCCATGCTTTATCCTGTGTTTACCATGACTGTTGGGCTGCCTATTGAGAATTCCAATTTTCAAGTTTGCATGAAAGCATAAGTAAAAGTTCTGCTATATTTAGTATGCATACTGATGCAGGTAAACATTAAAATCAGTACATTAGAGCTTGTATCAGTTTCTGTTCTAACTGTGCCTGCTGTTAGGCTGCTTTACTAAAACACTGAAAGTTGAGCAGTGTTACAAGACAGAAAAAATACTTAAGAAAATAAATATTCATTAAGACAACATGCACTGTTGTATCTAAAGTTATAATAACATTTTACAATTTCTTTTACTTACTAAAAATAACTCCCCCAAAACAAAGCAACATTAACAAATGTCTATTAACTTCAATTGAAACTACAAGATAAACTAAAATTTCAAGATTAGTTATTAGCAGTGTAAATAAAAGCAACCCTTTTTGATCTAAAAATGCTTCTTTCTCAAGAATGGAAAGGACTCAGGTGTTCCCAAGCCTTACCATATCATGAACTTTGTGTTCCAGCCCCAAGAGAAAAACAAAGATCAGTAATGCAAAGAGTAACAGAAGCTTTCTTCCAGTACAAACATTGTCAAGACTGCAGCTCTAAAATCAGACATGTTCTTGGTTAGTGTTATCAGTTTGAATGTTACACTAAAATGCAATTTAAAAAAAAAAAAAAAGCAAAAAGCTAAATTTAGGCTTGGAATGATTCTTTAGCAGAAGAGAAATCACAGGAATAGCAGCTCAGATCTCTTACAGCCAAAGCAGAGCCCTGCTTGTAACAGAGATTGCTAATGAATGTTGACAGCCAGCATGCAGGCATGACAAGGTAAAGCAGTGGGAATGTTTTGAACACTACTTGTCTTCTAAGGGAACATGTATGTGTTTTAATTGATGTAGCATTCACTTTGCTTTTATCAGAAGCATCTGTCCTAGAATCAGCTGGCAATTAATGGAAATTCAGACCCTACCAGAAGTTACACAATTTGTTCATGCTTTATTTCCACAACAAAAAAAAACCTGCAACTGAATTTTGTTCCAAACTTAACACACTTAGTAATTTTAGAGACAAATGCAAACAACATTAATATTGACTTTGCTTAAAAAAACTATATCCTACTTTCTCTTTGAAACAATATGTGCATACATTTCTGCAGTCAATAGGCATATGCAAAAATACTTTCATTTGGCAAAGTGGTGAAAAGCTGATCTTAATTTGCTTTTTCCTGTATCTTTCTACACACACAGAGACACACACACACATATATGTATATATGTTACTGCACTGCATTACATCCTCTGACTGTTTTCCACAGGATGCTCGCCAGACCAGTCATAGGTGAACAGATTTCCTCTACAGAGAACTTGTTCCACATTTTGCCTTTTTCTTGCTGCTCTGTGTACTGCCTTGGGCACATTTACTGCAGGATATGATTATTTAATTTTTTTTCAGTAACAGGATAAAATACTATTACTAGAAAAGAGAAATAGAACTAAAATTAATACTATTACTAGAACGCAAGTGGCTCATGAAAACTAATTCCTTCAACAGAATTATCCCCACCTTCCAAAGGTAAAGACAAGGTACAACCATATCAACATTGTAAGCCCCAGTTAATTCTCAGGGCTCATACTCTCACCATTGTGCCTCATACAGTGTAGCAATTCGAAGTCTAGCAAACTATGTTGTGAAACATTATCACCCAAATTTTGCAAGTCTCTGCTCTTGATTCAGATGCCACGTTCATAGTACTCTTAAAGGTCTTATATCTTAGCCAAGTTGGGATTTTTTTTACCCTCCCTAGATGAGCAGCAGAATATTCAACATGAAGGTAGCCTCTTATTAAATATCAAGTAATTTCTTCAAAGTAAGAAGCTGCTAAACTTTAAGAAAAGAGGGGATATAATTTCCTCTGTTCTTTGACATTGTTTAGTCTTCATTGAAGAAGTTTTAGCTCATTTCCCCACCTGCAGGTCTGCCTGAGACAAATATGCAAAATGGAAAATTGCAGTTGAAACTGTTAAAGCTTAGCAAAAATAGGCACATAAAACTTGGAGAAAAAACTTACAATGGAAAATAACGAGCATTATGGATTATGTTATCACCTAGGCTAATGACATGTCTATAACATTACCTTTCAAACACTCAAAGTTACACATGTAAATGATTTAAAATCCTGCCAGTGAATTACTAGTCTTTTTCATGGTTTTGATGAGCAGAATACACAGCTGCCAAAAGGCTGGAAAGCAACCTGAAAAAATGGAGTTTGCTGCCAAATCGTTTCAGCAGTACTGATGAGATCCAGTTTTGGGAATGGGTTGGGGATTCTCACCATCTCCATCTTAGGCCTTTTAAGTACAACACCACAATCGTTTTAGAACATTGCAGATTTGTGGCATCTTCGTCCCTTACCATACAACAGAATTTCTGGCTAAATGAATGCAGTAACTGCAAACTCCAAATGTTCCAGCTTATAGAAGAGCCCATTCTGATGGGAAAGATACAGACTCATATGAAACAGAAAACTACTTAATTTAAACCACATTTTAAACTCTTAAGCATTTCTTCACCAAAATATTCATTATCCTCCATGTGTGTGTTTGTATGTGCGTATAAAAAGATGCAGTTGTTGGCCCAGTTCCTGCAGCTGAGCTCCCCAAATGCGTATACGAATGTGTGGGTGGGCACTGCAGACCAGGAGGAAAGTTTGCAGTGAAAGGTAAAAGAACCAGTTCCAGGACAATTTACCATTACTGTAGATACTGCCAGGTGTTAACCTGTAACCAAGGGTGGATGCTACATGCCTACGTGAAAGGGAGTAAGATTTAAACATTTTATAGCAGCAGTAAATTAATGATAGGTAAAATCATCTTTATGAGATGCACATAAAATAGCAGGTGCTTTCCAGACAAAGAGAAATTGTCCAAGTTTAGTGAGTTTCCAACTGAGAGATCTTTCCTTTAGTCTTTCATGGTATGATTGGGAATATACAGAGAATATCTCCAAAAGAATAGTACATATTTCTGGGGAAGAGAAAAACACATTTTCTGGATATGAGGCAAGGTATATGCTAGAATAGTGTGCCAGTATAGTCAGTTCTGAGATCTAAAATAGAGGGAGGGGCTCATTGTGCCTCTGAAGCAACTGATTCCCAGAGCAGAGAAACAGTCATGCCTCACATGCCTTGGAAAGAAATTCACAGGAAAAAGGCATGTGGCAAGGGAAGTCAAGGGATTGCTCAGCCTGCTTCACGTTTGATTGCTTTACATGCAAAATTGAGTGCTTTACATGCAAAATCTCTTGTAACCCCAAGTTATGTGCTCACATATGCCATATGTGAGCACATCCAAAACCATCTCTGTGCCAAAGACCTGTCACAACAGGTTAAGTCCCTTCCCTTGCAATATGGTCCCAAAAGCAGACACCTCCTACAAAAATGAGAAGTGGAATGAGGCACCCACCATCAGATGGAGGACTTGAGCTCAGTGCACTCAAAATAATCACCTGTTTTCACAAAAAAGAGGTTCAGACCACCAGGTCATAGATAAAACTTCATATAGCCTCTTGTGACTGTGCCACCATGTCTGAAGAAATCCAAGACACTCAGAATCAGAGTGTCTGGGAGAGAGACAGAGCCTGAATAGGAAAGCACAATGTTGGATTTAGGTTGAGGACATGGTCAGGAGGAGGCATTATTCAGGCATCTCCATAAAGAATGAACAACCCCACTGTCTAATGCATACTGAGAGGACTCTGCATCCTATCCACGCCTGATTTGCTTTTGGGATGTAAGCGTTTTTTAAGGTTGACTGAAAAGTCTGGGATAAGAGTTTTGGTGCAGGCATCCCATTGTGTAAAGAATTCAACACCATCTATCTGCCAAGAAATTCAGGCTCATCATGATGGCCTTTTGCCAAGGTTGGGTAGTCACAGGATCACAAAAGAGCTTTCACAGGATTGAAATAATCACGGTAAAAAAGAAGACAGATGGAAACTTATCAATCTGATCTTTAAACTGTTCGGGTAATAGCCTCTTAAAACACAGATGCAACTGGGTATGCAGGTCCCAATCTGTTTTCTTTTGGAGGTAGCTGGATTTAGTGAGACCTGCTGCAGCCTTGAAAGACTCTTCTCACCCTGTCTGTGAAGCTGCTTTATGTAGCCACTGAAATAACCAGGATGTAGTTCATCAAGCAAGTTTAGACTGTTTTAAAAAGCATACTAGTATTTCAGGGATGGAGCACAAAGCAATGAAATGGAACTTTATTATGAAGAAAGGAATTTGCAACTTTATCTCTAGACTGACTACTAATATCCATAATGTACTCTATATCCATCATGTACTAATATCCAATGATGTACTATCAAATCATTAAAAAACATTGCAGCACATTAAATCCTATATTTGAGAGGTGGAAGGCCACTATATCTAAGATGCCATATGCCAAATTCTGTCAAAGGAAATAAAGTCCATTATTTCACTTTTTTGCTACAGAAAAGTGTTTTGGGTATAGTAGGAGGCAACAGAACCCCCTTCTCAGGCAGGCAGAAGTATGAAACTCTAACTTTAGACTTCACTGCCAATGATTTATCTTTCCAGTTATCTTAAGCAGAATGGTGGTGGATATAGATATGCCACCAGTACCAGACTGGAGTGAACCCATCTTAGCCTGTTGGCATTGAGTGGCTATCAGCACATTTTAAAAAATACTAATAATGTCTTCTGCCAATAGTTATTAAATCAAAACTAGGGCCTTCCTCATGAGCACCCTGATCCAGAGTAACTGCCAAGTGGGGAGCTTTCCATTATGTGTCACACTGAGGGTATCTAATGCAAAAACATGGAATTGTAGATCTGAATCCTTTATAAAAGTTCAGCTGAGCTTTTTTATGGACTAGGGGATGAATGAAGTCTATATGCTTAAACTAAAAAATCCCTTCCATTCTTTTTTACAATCAGGTTGAATTTTACAGCCTTATTTAGATTTATGAATAGTCATTTCTATATTTATAACTATTGTAAAAACTGAGCAGCTTGTTGTTTTTGTAAACCTAACCTCTAATTTAAGCCAGGAAAATAAAACTAAAAGCTTTCTAAAAAAGGAACATTGTTCTTACACTGACAGAAAAGAGAGAATATTAAAACTTTCTATAATGAAATGAGCTTTCCTGGTCAAGGGGAAGTAGTGTCATGAAAAGTGAAAGCATGGTTCATAGTCAAGTTTGCCACCTGACCTTCTGTGAGGCTTCTAAGCCCTCAAGTCCTTCCTTCTGCTTAGCTCACTCTAAGGGTCATAACCACAGCACGGAAGTAATTTTGCTGACTTCCTTCCCCTAGTATCTCTAGTAACTATGACAAATTCAAGAACTTACAGCCCTGGCAAACAGTCTATTTGTGGTTAACCTGCAAGACTTGGGAAAAGGGGAAAGTGGATACTCTTGGTAATGCAAGTGCTAGACTGAACAGAAGGCTTGGTTGAAAGATAAACTGCTCAATACACGTAGTTTATTTAGTACAGCACATACCCCATGTCCAAGACAGAAAAAATTCTCTTCCTTTCCCATCGCAGTAAACACTTCCTATATTTAATTGACAAAAGCTACACCTACTGTGCTGTCTAGTATTCCAAAAGTTACAAAAGAAATAGGAGTCTTAAAGGTTTGTCAGTCCTACAATTAAAATAGGATCCTGTTATGCTGGAAACAGCACTAATAGCTTCTTGTTTAGATCATAAAATTACTGCACTGAAGCCTACTCAGAATCCTTCAACAGTCATGAGAAAACCCAGCAAAGGAGTCTGGTACAGACAGCAATTATTTGCAGGGATAGAAAAGTTCCCTGAAAAGGCATCACAGCAGTTTTCTCAGTAAAACTCAGCTACTAAAACATAATATATATTATGCAAACTGAAACTACAGTGTTAAATCTTTGAATGCTAGAGAAGGAATTTATAAACTTTTCTAAACCCCTGAAATTCAAAACTTAACTTGAAAGGCTTCCAAGACCTCTGTCCTTTCAGGCTATCTCTCTCTTCTTAAAACCATACATAATCTATTCTAAACACTGCTGTTGCATTGCAATGAAGCTACTGCACACTAGTGGCCTGAAGGGACATCACCACATGTCAGTCATTCTACTTTTCTCAGGAGAGAGGGGGCTTACCTCCAATATGGTCATACCATTTCCTAGATTCAGAGCTGACAATAGCTGGACTCTTCTGACAGTATCTGGAAGTCTGACGGTGAAGATACTGCTAGGACAAACCAGAAGAGGCTGAAATTCAAAACTCAAAGTTAAATGTTCAGTCAGGGCATGGGACTAAGCAAAAAGCAAATATTTAGGAAACAAAAGCAAACAGAAAAAAAAAGATCCCAGTCAAAGCAGTGGGTACATGCAAAAGAGAAGGGAAAAAAAGGGGAAAGCAAGGAAGAAATTGAAATGCTGGAATATTTGAACTATTGGTAACAGTTTTAGGTGAAGACAGCAAATAGGCATCATCCCTTTCTCCTAAAATTCAGATTCTACCTACAGCCCCCCATGTGGGCACAGAAGAAAAATGGATAGGAAAATGCAAAGACTGCAGTGCACATGCCATTCCTAAGACCTTTTGAAAACCAAACCTAACTAAATCTAAAACTGCAGGTCATCAGTCTAGACCTTTCAAAGGGTCAGAAGTCACTCAAGCTTTTTGTTTAAAATGGTACTGGTTTTCTTAACAGCAACAGAGAAGCATTTACAACATAAGTAACAGCAGAGGCTTCTTAATCACACTATGCAGACAACTCACCAGGGTGTTTCCATCTCCCAATGCAGTTCATGTCAGAACCCTGCAATATCCCCAGCTGCAAACTGTAATAGTGATGGATGAGTTATGCGGCTGATACAGAAAATCAGAGTGCAGTTTGCACTACTTCATCATTCCTCAGATATTTAGCATAGCTTTCACCCCCTTCCCTTACAGTTCACAGAACGGCAGATGGATATGTTTTTCCATGCTTTGGTGGAAGAAAAGGATTGTTAGCTGTTTGCCTTTATTTAATAGTTGTTTGAAGAGCTTTTCAACAAAAAGAGAAAAAAAATTACAAAAAGCAAAAAGAAACAATCTCCCCAAAAGGCAAACCACTGCAATATTTCCAAGCCAGAAGGCACAATCTGATCAGGCCACTTAAATGAAATCACAGGTTTCACTCTTACCTATGGATTCTTTGACATATAGGTCAGTCTTCTAATAATGAGGTGACTGGTAGTAGGATTTATATGTCAAAAGTTTGGACAGTAACCTCTTAACACTAGTAGGTTTTCTTGTGGTTTTGCTATGTTAGGAAGATCACTTCATTGCTTCTTTTGGCATTACTAAACATGGTTCTGGAATGAGGAATGCAAAATGGACATTTTTTTAATCAGAAAAATACTTCAATAACTACATTAGTATTTGGTATTTTTAAGCAGTCTGCCTAGTGACAAAGCAGTTCCCATCAGATGTCATCTGCCTCGGAGCTCAGTGGAGCTCTGGTGTGAATGTTGTTCCGTGCTGCAGAAAGCAATGTGCAGCAGCAGCAGAAAGGCCAGAGGCTTGACATCTTTAGTAAACCAAGTCCCCAGGGGATTGAGACCTATTCTTCTCCTTAAAGGATGAATGTACATATAAATCCCAATGTTTCCATAAAACATTTATAGTTTGAGAACAACAGAGCAAATGTAGGGCAACTGCAGGGATTTGATTGTATTTGCCTTCTGTAGAAATGTGAAATCGCAATATTTTTTCTTTTACAAGAGCTTTTGTAGCATGCACATGTGCCTTGCTGAATTAGCAGTAGTACTGTCTGGAAAACATATGTAATTTAATTGATGTAGGAAAAGAAGAAAGACAGTCCATTGTCTATTGTTCCTAAAGAAATAAATATTCATGTATCCAAAAAATAGGAGCCAATTGATGCAGCTCTTATTAAACCTTAGGGACAGGATAAAAGAGAGCATCCTCCCATGTTGTGCTGCCAGAGCAGGCCAGGGGGCATTGTGAAAACATCAGAGAGGAAGTCCTTGAGGAGCTAGCGGAATTACTTGATGGGGGCTGAGGGAGGAAGACTGGAGGGGGCTGCTGGAGGTTCTCCACTGCAAAGCCAGCTCCTGGAGGGGCCATTTCAAGACCCATCTGATGGATGGAAATCCTGCTTCAGCCTCACGGAAGAGATGCAAGCCCCTCAGGAGATGAGAAGAACCACCAACCCCAGATGTGCCTGGGACTGTGGAGGCCTTTTCAGCTGGGTAGCAACAGCAAGACCAAGGAAATGCATTCTTGAATGTCCTTTCTTGCATATCCCTTCTTGAGAAGCACTGCAGAGCTTATTGTCCTCATCCTCTATGGAGCCACAGGCAGCAGCCATAAGAAATGGGCTCCAGAAATGTTGTCCAGAGGTCTCAGCCCTTTGTAGCACCCACTGGTTTCCCACTATGCTTGGGAAGGATTCTTGTCCCCAAGGTTGTTCACGGCGTTTGGCCACTCACAAAAGGCCCTGAGATGGCTTCAGGTTGACAGAGAATAGGCCTTGGGAATCTCCCGGGAGGCATGACCAGAAGGCCGTGGGATGAGGAGGCAGGTCTTGCTCACATGCTTAGGGAATAGTTGGTCACCAGTCCTAGGGCCAGGAAGGAATTTTCCCTTGGGCCAGACTGGCACTGGACTCCAGTGGTTTTCTGCTTTCCTCTGCAGCATGGAGCATGACCAATTGTCAGGGCTCCTCTGAGCCATTTTGGCTCCATTACTGCCTGATGCTCATGTACCACAAAGACACCTCTTCTGCCCTGTAGCTATGGGAAGGAAGCATTTTTATCCACATGATGGACCAGCAAATGTTATCAGGGTGGTTTTGTCTTCTGCTGCCTGGAGCATGACCCCTTGCCAGGGCTCCTTTGGACCGTTCTATAAACAGATCCAGGACCTCTAGTATAGATGTGGAATAGGTTCACATTATCTAGGAATTAATCATAAAACAATTTATCAGCATACTTGTTCATCTATTTTCTTCCAAATATACAGCCCACTTCATTTCCTTAAGCTTAAAAGAACAAAACATTTAGCATTTAAGTGTAAAAAATGCTAAGCGTTCCTATTGAAATGCAATACAAGTTAGCTTTAATTTCTGAAAATTTATACAAAGTGATTCATACAAAAAGAACAAAGCTACTCAAATCTCTGAAGGAAAACCAAACATTTCAGCTGACTGCAGTGAAAATTCAAACGAACTTCCCAAGAAGGCTGTTTTATTTTACTGCACAGATGAAAAAAAACCTAGAGCATCTGTGTTAGGAAAGGATGAACAACAGGATTGAAAGTTGTGCTGGCTGAGTTTTAATCACTACAGATGGACAATAAAACAATAGTTACATATAGTTGTTCTATTAAAACATAGAAAAGGGAAATTTATTGAAAAGAAACCTGTTTGCTTTCTTCATATTTTTTTTGCTTAAGTGGAGGCCACTGAACAGCCTTCTCTGAGCATGATGAGATGTCTATTTCTAGTAACTTTAAAGCCAGACTTGGTATCCTTTTCATGTTGTCAGTCAGCACCCAAGGTGTACTGGTCTGTTTTCTCCGTAGAGATTTTCCTCCCCTGCCTTTTTCGTGTGTACTTCATTGCTCTTCCAGCTGTTCCCTACAGCTTTTACCACAAGTTCTCTGTGACTTCAGGACCTTGCAGCCACAAGAATGAGGTACCCACCCTCTGACAAGTACTGTGAATTCACTGCAAGACCTCCAAGGAAAGCAAAGAGAGCAGCATTTTGCTTTCATTTCCTCCTCAGTGGAACAGGAGCTGCTGGCCCACCTCTCTTTGCTCTTTTTCACCAGGGACAAATCTAGTACCATGTTCATGCATTTCTTTAGGCCAAACACCATAAAAGCAAGAAATCACCACTACTGGTCACTGCTGAGGCTTTTACTGGTGGTCAGACATTGGACATGACAATAGTGTATTACTAATTCAGCCCAGCCCTCTCATCTTGTTCCTCTTCAGAGTGCTCAACTGTGCCACTGAGAGCTGTGTCCCCTACCACATCTGTCCCTCCCTTTCCTGTGGTCCATCTCACTGGGCAGCTGTGGGCAACAGCTGTCTGAGTGCTGCAAACACAGTTCCTAGCTGGGTGATTCACATATCCCACTGATGGACCTTCACCCTGAGCTGCCAGAGGAAGAAGAAGGATGAGGACATTGGTGCTGTTTGTGTTTCTGTGTGTGCTGGGTGTGTGTCTGTGCTGCTGTGCAGCCAGCCATGTGCATGTGTGTGTGCCATATGGGCATTTGTGTGTGCACATGTTGGGAACACACGCTCAACCTCACTCCTGCCAGGACCTCAGGGCTTGGAGCTGCAGCAGTCTCCACGCTGCCACAAAAGGCAACAAAAGACTTCCCAGGGTTTATTCCTTTTGGGAAGTTGTAAACGACCAATCGCAACAGTGCTCGTAGCTCTTGCTGACTTTTCTCGATGGATTTCACAGCAGGACACTGGGGAAAACATTTTCCTGGGACAGCCCTAGGAGAGTCCTTTACAGGGTGTCACCTTCCCTGGAGAGACGGTCCCCATTGCCATTGTCCCCCTGTGCTCCTCTGTGCGAGTGTACGAGTATTGCATCACAAAACCTAGCAGTCATACATGTGAATCCTAGTCCTTGAAGACATTTTGTCCACCAGTTCACCGCCTCCAAGTCCTTTAAGTGCTGCAAAATTTCTCTGATGCTTAGAGGATCATATATGGCAGTCTTTGCATCCTGAATTGCAAAAGAATAAATAAGACCCTTTACTATCCAAGCAAAATTTTCATTGCTTGTTTAGTTACTGTCTGGGTTTTGACTGATGCCAGAACAAGTTTTTAGCTAAAGTGGTGGTCAGCCCAGCCAAAAACTCCTGATGCTGAACAGCAGTGCCAGCTCAGAGGCTCAGTTCCCCAGGGAAATGCTTGCAAGGAAAAAGAAGTCTGGTACACAGTCAAGGAGAGCCTGTAGTTTCTGTGAGCTAACTGTAGGGACCTGGGACATATTTGAAGGGTTTCTGGTTTTGGAGAGTTTTAGCAGAGATGGATGGATGGATTAGCTCTTGATTGCTCTTTCAGAATAGTATATTTTTGTCTATTGCCAGACAAGAACAGAATTATTTGAACAGAAATTGTTTGAAAAAGAAACACACCAAGAACTAAAAGACTGCATTTTGTTTAAAGTAATATTTCTTTCAGTTGTTTAGCTTTGTCTAAGTCTTAAATGACAGTAAGAAAACATTAAAAAGAATGTCTGTATTCTCCAATGCATTCTATTCAACTTCATAGATTTTAACTCCGTTCTCCAAAAATAAAAAATGAAGCACACACAGCAAAGAAAACTTCTAAAACTTAAATAAAACTTATTTTGAAAGCAAATGTGTAAAAATGCCACAAATTTCTGAGACATGTACTGGTTAGAGTATTCTCCTTGTCCCAGATTCATGCAGATTAGGAACCAATCTCAATTTTATATGGTTTCAGAAAGTCATTACCTTACTTTTACAGAATTTATGTTTCTGGACATCAACACTTTATTTATCATTTATCTTGTACATGTCAGGCTGTGTTCTGTGTTCCACAGAAAAAAAAAATCCTCATTTTCTAGTTCAGTCCTAGCACGATGATAGGTTATTTCACAGGACATTTCACAGGACAGGCTATCCAGGGTCTCCAACCCAAAAGTTAGTATGTGCTGGAAACTGGTCAATCACGCCCCTTCAACTTCAGGTACACAGCTGAAGGCCTTTTAGGCTTGTCCCATCTGGGTCACCAGAAAACTGTTCTCCCAAAATCAGGATTCGTCACCCAGTGTGCAGTAAAACATCAGGTTATGATTTATTTCATATTTGCACATGAATGGGTATCAGGTAGTAAATTCACAAAGCTGGCACCCTGAGCAGAGAAGACAGTCATTATTTATACACTATTAATCTAATATATTCCACCTATCTAATAAAAATTCAATGCTTATTGCTCTATTACTGGTTACTCATAAAAAGGCTGGTTCTGCAAGATGTTATTAAATTCATTATTAGCTACTGTGCATGATCAGGGTCTTTCATTGGAGTCAGAGGTCATTTGGTGGTTGTGATCTCCCCCTGTGAGAATTGCTCTTTACCCAGTTGGAACAGATTTTGACACAGTTGCTGAACTAGTTTAGTTAGTATCTTCTTATCTTGGGTGTTCTTGCCAAGTTCTAAGTTCTGCATTCTTTGTGTTTGCTATCAGTAGCCCTCTTCTTCCTAAGCTTCACTAACCTCCCCCTGGGTCTGGGAGCTTTGAAGCTTGCCAAGCCCTAAACTAAACAAGGCAATTCTACTGACAAGTAATTTATCTTAGGACAATTAGTACTGCTCCTCAAATCCTGTCCCCAGAGCTCTCCCACTGCTTTGCCCCAAGCAAGACTCTGCCTGCACCACTCCCAGTTCCTGCAAACTCAGCCTCTTGTTGTGAGCAGGAGTCAGTCACCGCAGCCCAGCTGGTGGGCACGTGGTGCAGCCAGGGGCTGCAGCTAAAGAACAAGGTGGGATCATGTCCAGGAAGCTATCTCTGAGCCCCACCAACTCTGAGCCACACGGCCAAGAGCCATGTGAAGATCCTTAAGACCCTTCAGAGAGAACGAGTTATAATGAGCACTACACATTAACAGGAACAGAAGTCGGAGTATGTGGCTGATGAACAGGACAATCTTTGAGACATCCAGTTTCTTCAACCTCCTAATCCCTGCCAGCCATCTGTGATACACAGGCAGGCAGCTAAGCAGCACAGTAACCCTAACTAAAGTCAGACTAGTGCCTCACAAGTTTCTTTATATAACCCTTCCTCTGAAATACAACAAATGGACCCTACTATTAAACAGCTTCTCACTTCCCTTACAACAGATGAATCTTAGAGAAACTCTTTCATTTGTCCATATCAGCTAATAAAACTTTGAAGAAATAATTTTCTTCTCTCACAGTACTAAAACCAGCTCCTTCCAGGTTAGTATTATCTCATTAAGTATTAAGGCATACTTAAAGGGAAAGACTAAGGCTGAATAATGAAGTCAGCACCATTACCATTTCATCCATTGATTACTTTTACCCAGAGGTTGCATCTCTGGGTTGTAATGATTTTTCGTGCTAGCTCCAGCACATGAGATGGCATGTTGGACTTACATGAAACAGAGAAAGTATATTTTCCCACTCAAGTGTTTCAATATGGCAGTTAGGTTTGCCAAATCCAATGTTTCCCTGTTGAATGAATCATGCGGTAGAACAACAGTGTGCTTCTTTGAGTATTCTGCACACTAATTTTTGTGGTAATAGTGACCAAGTTGGCAGCTTTATAAGTTCTAAACCCTCAAAAGAACAAGACATTTCTTTAAAAAAAAGAAAAAAACCCCAAACAAAAAAAAATAAATAATGCAAAGCCTCAATTAAGCCTCTGACAGCCATTTGAAGATTAGAAGCATCTCATTGATATATATTTTCACAGTGAATAAAGTTCTCTCTCCACTGTGTCATCAAGTATGAACTCCTAGACATAAGGACAAAGGACATAAACCACTGTCTTCAAATTCAGAAGTCCTACACATCCTGAAATTCTGCCCGCAACTACAGGATTTTTAAAATTGCCACAGATGTCATGGATTTGTTCAGTCAATATCAGGATTTTCAGTTCTGATTTTGAGTATATTTAGTTAGCGAAGAAAATTCCCTTCTGCAAGATATTTCAAAGTAATGAAGACCAGCAGAACAGATTAATGAAATTTTAAAAGGGCCAACTGGAAAGATGTTGTTATTTCCATTACAAAGTATGCTGTTTTGGGTGATTCTAAAATCTCGTGTACTTTAATATAGGTCAAATATAAATCAACAACCCTTCTGTACTCAGCCTCTCAAGTAAGTAAAATGAAGTGTAAGTTTCACCCTAGTACTTTACCCACACTTTATCCCAGTTTAGAAAACAACTAATAAAATGCTTCTGGCATTGGAGCAGCCATTGCAATATTAATAAAAAAAAACAAGCATCTTTCCACTACTGGTTTCTCAGAGCAATATTGGCATCCAGTGGCCAGTTCAGTAAATCTTTAGCAGCTGCATCCTGCAGAGATAAGTTGCCTTTAAACATGACATGAGAAGATGCATCTACAGTCTCAAATCAATTACAGAAGGACCATTCAGTTTTTCATAACTGCCTGATGACCCCATTCTTTGATGTCAAAGCAAACTCTCAACAAGTTTAAAGAAAACCATTACATTGAGCCATACATTTTTTGCATATTGTACAATCACAAGAAAAAATTTCCAGACTTTTGAACACCAAAGGTGTCACTTCGTGTTTTGGGGCCTTTCTGCTTTTACATCTTCACCTTTGTCGCTCCTTCCAACAGTGACTCTTTCAACATCTGTGATGGCTAGCATTACACTTTTTGCACCCTCTAACTGAAACAAAATTAAGGTATGTCCCAACAGCATAGTATGGTGTGGTACCCACACCACCTCAGTTTGCATTAGCAATCATTATAATGACTGTAAGATGCAACAGAATGTTCTAGTTGTGTGATTTAAGTATTCTAAGTTTAGAAACCACAAGCTGGCCAAGCATCAGCTGTTTTGTGAGGCAACACCATGGAAACAGAGAGGTTCAGTGACCAGACATTCCTTGTCAACTCTCTCTGGAAGCTGCCCAGACAAAACTGGTGCTCTGCAAAGACAATTTTAGTTCCTACAAACTCATCAGCTGAGTAACAGCTCACATGTGAGCAGCTACCCAAATCCAAAGGTCAGCTCATAACTAATCTTTATACCTGAAACAATCTAAACTATTGTGGTAGCTGAGTTTCCACTAGCCCTGAGGTGGCTTTCTTGGAAGAAAACTTTTGCTTCCCTATCGCAGGAACATGAAGGAGTGCAACACAAGGATGCTCCAAGTGAAATTGTGCCTTTGGTAAAGTTGATGATCCCAGATGGCCCAGCCCCTCCAAAAACAGGCAGATAACATTATCCCATTCTAGTGCTCTGTAAGCAGGAGATTGAGTGGAGACCTCACCTACAACTTCCTTGTGAAGGGAAGAGGAGGGGCACACACTGATCTCTTCTCTGTGGTGTCCAGTGACAGCACCCAAGGGAATGGCCTGAAGTTGTGTCAGGAGAGGTTTAGGTTGGATGTTAGAAAAAGGTTCTTCACCCAGAAAGTGGCTGGGCACTGGAACAGGCTCCCCAGGGCAGTGGTCACAGCACCAAGCCTGACAGAGTTCAAAAAGTGTTTGGACAATACTCTCAGGCACATGGTGTGACTCTTCTGTGCAGAGCCAGGAGTTCAACTCAATGATCTTTGTGGGTTCCTCCCAGCTCAGCATATTCTGTGATTCTGTGATCGTATTGGCTGCTGTTCATTATTGGTACCCACACTGGACCTCTGGCTAATTTTGCATTCAACCTGTGAGACAACCCAACATCTCCTGGACTGAGACGCCGTCGCCTTTGGCTCGTTCTGCAGATCTCAGAACAGATGCAGCCAGCCCCACCAGCCCCTGAGAGAACCATACACTTCTGTACTGCAACACCTGGGCTCTTCCTCACTGGGGGATTTTTCAGCATCAAGCAATCTTTGGCAACCGGAGTAAATGATAATTTTAAAAAACCCTTGACCATATGAAAGCAGTACCAAATGAAGAAATAAACTCAGGATAGGCCACACTTTATGGGACTATATCAGGAGTCAAACACACAGAAAAAATTTTGACAAACTCTAGGCTGGGGCATGCCCAGTAAACGTAAACTTCTGGGTTTAACCAAGGTGACAGGAACACCCACAAAACACAGGAATGGCAAGCCACATCTCCATCACAGGGGCAGCCTCCCTTGGCAGCTCCATAGAGTTTTTTTTTAAACAAAAGCCTACAAAAACTGAATAATATTAATTTTTCTGTTTTTTAACACTTGCAGAATTTCACTTTTCCCCCATGCCCCACCAAAATTTAAAGACAGACACCCAAAACAGAAGGGATTTCAAAACGTATTAAGGAAAATTTGATACAAGAAGGTTTGCAATGTCTTTTCACATATAATTGCTATATACAGCACAGTGGATTTAAGGATTTATCTACTTTTCTGACCCAGAAACCAGTCAGAGTTATGTATGACTCTACAAAAGATGCAAGCACAAAAACACTGGTAACAGCAAAATTAAGTATCTTTAGTGAATTCAACAGAATTTAGAATCAGAGTATTGCAAGTTGTAAGGCACCCTAAGGATTGTGATAGTCCAACTCCCTGCTCTTCCCATGACTGCCTAAAACTAAACTATCTGCATAACAGTGTTATTCATCTTCTTTGATGACATCAGTGCAAGTCAAGAAGACTTCACGACAGAAGTTCGTCCTTCTCAAATAGAAGAGAGAGAGCTCAGCCAACAAGGCTGAGCAGTTTCTCAAAGACCACAGTACATGTATGTTGCAGGAATAAAACAGTACAGTAACCGAAGTATTCCTGACATATCTGAAAGCAAAATACCTTAGGCCTTCCCTAGGAAGGCACATAAAAATGTTAGAAATGTATGCTATACCTAATTATAAGACTGATGGCTTCTGGTTCTTAAGAGTCTTATGCCAGCTCCTCTTGTCCTTGAACAGCAAGGACAATGTCCCAGTATAGCTCTGTGTTATTTGTATCGACTGGCTGGCCCACAGCCTCTGCTGATACTTAAGCCAAGGAAACACCACCAAAAGAGCAATAAACAGAGGCAGGAGATTGTATTTGCTGCTGTTACCTGCGTGAAAGAGGAACGGAGGCACAGGCTCCATGAATTTTCTCTATGGCAGTGACAAGGGCCATGCAAGACTCCAGTACAAATGTGCAGCCAGTTGGCTCTATTCCATATAAATCCATCTCCTACCTTTTTGCCCTAGCCTTGAAGAGTATAAGCACCTCATTACATACCTAATTCTTACAGACAGCCTTCCCAGTATGTCCTTTGGAAGCAGCAGTTCTGTAGCTTTGCTTCCCTGTAAATTTTGCTTTTGGCACAAGGCACCTAGATCCCATGCTGTAACGTGATATACACCTTGGCTAAGTGATCTTATTATTTATCAATGAACCATGCACAGCTCCTGCTGGCCTGAATTCACAAGCAGACTGACATCAGATTTTCAACTCATTATAATGTCACGGTATGTTGATTTAATCTGCTCCGTGCTGCATTTTTAGCTTATCTTTTCTTACGGGAGTTAAAAATTGAAGGGATGGACTGGATCACTTGTAGCAATTCAGGACAGATTCATTCCCCACATTCACATATTCAAGGACAGGTTATAACAAAACAAACAGAATATTTTAGGCTGATCAGTAAAGTGCCTATAAACTTGTTATTTGTTCTAACTCAATGCAACTTCTTCACAAATGTCAGCACAATGGCCAGCTGGTGTAGTTCAGACCCTTCCTTTCTGAGGAAGGACTTTACTAAGCCACAGTGCCATAGCCTGCAATAAAAACTGCCTGTGTTTTTCCTTGAAATGTTGGATCCCCCACATTTTACAAGCATCTTGCAGAACCAAATCTATCTGCAAGCCTTTTCAGTTCTCAAACTTCAATGCAAACGTGGTATGGCAGCCTGTTATAAAGTCAACTGGAGTAAAATGCAGTTAGATATTAACAACGACTTGTTCTGTCCTCACAACCTCTCTATAGCATGGTTCAAGTATCATTTTTAAAATAACTGCTTTAAAACTTAACATTACAACACATACAGAGTTAAGTCTCTTTGTCCATGTTCTGAATCCAAAGGCAGAGAGAAATACAACGAGTATATGCTACTGAAACTTAATGGAATATCGAATTGCATCAGACACCCTTCTAAGCCAAACCAAGCTAAGCCACACTCACACACTGGGAATGTGCAGCTCCTACTGCAGTTGAAAATCTCCATGAGTAGTTTTTCCAGACAGGACAGTGCATGACTTTTTCTCAAAGCAAACTCTCCAAAAACCACCCAGAACCCCTCCCCTTTGACGGTCGAGCCATACCATGCAGAGGAGCACAGAGAAGTGTCTTACACATTCTTTGGCTCCTTTGCGCTTACAATTGCAAAGAACCAAAACAGCTTTTAAGTGCTTGGTCAGTTATTTAAACACTCAGTACAACTACTGACAGGCTTATAAACAAATAATAATTAAAAAAAAAACCAAAACAACCAACCAACCAAGGACCTCATCAGCATGCAATGTTTTCCTCATCTTTGTTTACAGGCATACACATGCACTGTTTTAACTACCCATGATGCCAGAGTTAGGCTGCTAGGCTTTTCTGCTCTGATATTTCCACCCAGAAAGCCCTTCAGAATTCTCCTTTTCTACTTCTGCCAGGCATCTCTTCCTGAGAGAAATGGCAAGCTAATAGTAGTTGCTCCATTTGTTGTTGCCCTTTAGCAGTGTAACAGTGGCAGAAGCTGTTTTATATTTCTGCAGACAAGGAGGACCCTAAAACCTTTGTATTGATGCAATCATTCTTTATAGACACTCAAAGAAAGGTCATGGGGATTGGAGGAGATTTCCAATACTACAAAAAGACAAATTCTTTATTCACCTTAAAGAAGGGTATCAAAAGACTCTTGAGAGCCATGGGCCAGTCAATCAAACTCCAGTTCCTGACGGGACTACTGAACAAAGTCCAGCAGGCAGCCACATAGCAGGGACATTACTCAAAGAATGATGACATGGCCAGTAGTTCTTGATGTCATTATTAACGACCAGGATGGAGACAGAGTTCACTCTCAGCTGTTAAGATACCATATTGGAATCACTCAGTACACTGGAGCAAGTTGCTACTCAGAAGCCTGTACAAGCTTGAAAAATGGGATGGCAAGACAGCTTGAAAAGTTCAACAGATGCAAGTATCAAGCCCTGCACATGGGATGAAATAATCCCACACAACAGTACAGCCCAAGGGCTGATAAGCTAGAGAGTATCTATGCAGAGAAAATCTGGGTGTGTTGATAGACAGCAAGTTAAAAACAGTCAGCAGTGTGCCCTTTCTTGCAGCGAAGAAAATCGCCTACATACCACAATGCATGCTAGGAGGGTAATGGAATTGTTTATTCCGTTCTATTTTCTATTTGTAAGAGCACATCTAGAATAGTGTGTCCAGTTTTGTAGCAGGAAAACAAATAATCCCCCCCCAGACCAAAGAAAACCCAAAACAAACAAACAACCAACCCCCCCCAAAAGCTACAACCTTGAATACCCAGTTACAAAGAATTTATCCTGATGCTCTGTTCATGTCTTCTTTTTGATTTCATTTTCTTACTTTGTCATACTTAAAGAGATTTATCAAAGTGAAAAGAAATGCTTTCTACTCCCCAAAGTATACAAAAAAAATGAGGAAATAAAAATCTTCATTTTTCCTGGAGTCTCATACCTGCCATAGTAGTTGAGGACCTCTCAAACAACTGTGATGAATTAGGAGCTTCCATTCCCCAGATACATCAGCACAGAGCCATCACAAGTGTAGATAACATAAAATATATGTTTAAAATCTGATACATTTATGAAGTGATAAATAAATCTTTCCATTCCATCTGGATAACTGTCTGTGCATATTATCCCTTGTTTTCCCACTATGCTTCTACAGCTGCATTTTACAACAGGAAAGTCATTCATTATACAGGAACATTCAAATATGATAGTTTGAATTTTTACTTTTATAAAGGGTTGGTAGCTTCAAGGTTTGTTTCTTCAAGTCCCTGCTTTTAATTAGCCTAACCTTTTACTTTTATTGAAATGTATTTTTCAGCAATCATTAACAGCTCATCTCAGTTCCTTTTTGAAGAAAGAGGCCATTTGTTGAAAGTGAATGGCAATACGTGCTTTAAAAATAAAAATATGAAGGACTGAAGAACCCTTTTTTAACAAAATGGGAACTTTTCAATTTCGCCCCCTCACTTCCCACGGTAATTTTAAAGCACCTACACTGGACAACAACCAGTAAACAACTTTTCAATTAGTTTCTCATATTACTGTCTATTACTTTTTGCAAGAACATTGTCCAATATTCACAACAAAGAATACAGTGAACACAGAGCTTTCTGTAACTTTCTCCCCAGTCTCCAGTAACAGATCATGTGAAATAAACACTATGGGGTTACATTAGGGTTTTTTTGTTCAGCCTCTTTGCTCCAATCACATGAGCTGGTTCAGTGATACAGATGTTAAAACTCTGGGAATAATTTAATCAGCTGTACACTGAAATGTCAAACTTCTTTAACAGAGAAGAGAAAGTTCAGAGAGGAAAAGAAGTGTTCCTGTGCTATCCTCCACCTTCTCCTCCTTTCCCCTCAATGAGCTCTGTCCCAACAGATGAATGGATTGACCAAGTGGAGTAAATATTCTCTCCAGATGTTGTAAATAGCAAATTTGGCTTCATGTGCTTTTCCAAAAAACATAAATTAACATATGATTTTCTTGCAAGTCAGCTGATGGAATATGATCTCAGTCCTAAAACATTTGTACTGATAGACCAACCAATTTCTCTCATGGCACCATCATAAAACACTGTGAGCAAATTGCTACAAAACAAACACACCTTTGAGCTGCTGAGAAGTCAGAACCTCTTCATATATCCTCCAAAATTACACAATAGATAAAAACTGAATTTTATTGCTGTGGGCAACTTCTCTATTTCAAAATTCACTTTGCAGAATATGAGATGCGAAACTTAAAACCAAACCTGAAACACACAGAAACATCACACATTCCCAAATGCTTATTTAAGGTCTACTACTTAAGTAATATCCTATTTGCAAGATCCTTCTTTCCTTTCTCATCTTCTGTAAAGATTTTGTAATAGCCAGTATCCACTAGCCCTATAAAAAGTCACAAACATCTGTTCTTGTCTGTGAGCTCATTGCTGAAAGTAAGCTGTGAGAGTGGACAGGATATTCATGCCCTGTTCTTGCCTTTCCATGGCCTTTCCTAAAGAATTCTGACAGTTCTGTGGCTCCAGCAGTTGAGGTCACAGTAACCAACACAGTGTCTGTATTTACTATTTGCAGTTCAAATTTTATAATCGACAATCCTGACACATTCCAATTCCAGTACAAGTGGTGAGTTTGAAGTAGTCCCTTCCATCAAGACTTCTCACACCAGCACAACAAAAATCAATTTTCATTATATTCCTAAACCTTTGCACCAGTTTACTTAAACTGATACTGCTGCCTAAGCTTTATAATTGCAGAATATGGCAAGCAAAAATAAATAGTTTGCCTCAAACAAGCTGCTTCCTTTACCAAGGATCAATATAACTATGGCTGGTTGCTTCATCTGTGTTGCAATTCATCCCAAGACTGAGTGACCTAAATAAGAAAAGACAGCACAGGTCATTAGCCCACACGTAAAGACAGGTTCACTCTCTGCTTGCTGTAATTGCAAGAGGAATTTGCTAGTGTTGCACAAAAATAAGAGCAGCTCAACATTCTGTCTGCACCGTTCCACAAGTTGCAGCACTTCCAGCAAACCACATTTTGTTCTGCCTTTCACATTATAAGACCAAAAGAGGAACTCACATGCAATACCCATATTATTGAACTGAGCAGCTTTCAAAATGCCACCAGCAGCAAAAGAAATCAGACTACTTGCTTTCAATGAAGACTGCCACCACCTCCCACAAGAGAATTTTAATTTTACCTCTTTGGAGTATTGTCTCTTTTTAAGAACATAATAAATATCACATTACAAGTCCAGCTATGTAAAGCATACCCAGCCATATAAACTATGAAGCACCATAGCACAGTTTCCCCTTAAATAAATGACCTCAACTGGTGACTGGGACTGCAATTAATTTTTTTGCCTTCCCACAGTTTGAAAAACGTATCCAGTGTCAGGCTCCCTCTGTGTAGCCTCAGACATAATTAGTGGAGATCTTACTTTAATTATAAAATTTCCTAAGCCTGCCTTTTGTTTTGGTTTGATTTTTTGTTTTTTTTTAATTTACCACACCCTGCTATCTACTTGCCATAGTGATAAGCAGCTTTACAGAGACTAGCAGGGTCTCCTCACTTTCAGACCTGCAGAGGTAGTGGCAGGGGCATGCCTTTCCAAACTCACAATAAGATCCCATCCTCAAGAAAGAAAAAAACAAAAGCTTTCTGACATAAAGCTTGCCATTTTTTCCATATACTGGCTTCAGAAAGAGCTTGAACATAGTTAATCACATTCAGTAGGGGCATAGTTTTTGTCCAAGAGAGCTCTGCCAGTTAGGTGCTGCCACACAGTGCTCTACTTACACAGCACTACTTGTACCTGTTCGTTGTGTCACCTCAGGGAAGGCACATACTCATGGAAACAAACCGAAGGTATTTTTCAGGGCTTTTGTTTGACTATTTGATTTTTAAATATTAGCTGCAACTTTATAAAGCTAATAAAGCAGCTGCTTGCTGTTAGTACTCAGTGACTAATTTAGCATGCTGTCAGTAAAGCAGCTCAGAGAAGGCAACTCAAAATTTCTGGTCACAGGGAGGTAGCTAAATAATACCTTATCATGATGCGCTGGTAGCCTCCCCTAGCTCAGTTGGTTAGTGCATAGTGCTAATAACTTCAAGGCTGTGGATTTAATCCCTGTACAGGCCATTCACTTAAGAGTTGAATGTGGTGATTCTTGGGGGGGGGTCTCTTCCAATTTAGAATATCATGTGATTCCATGAGTTCATCCTTCTCTAGGCAGGAGATTGGACCAGCTGACCTACAGAGATCTTTTTTAAGGCAACTAATTCTGTGAATCTATCTGGAAAGAAGAAGCCAAATGTTATTGGTTATTTGGTTAAATGTTAATTTTATTATAAACCTTTTAGCAAAAAATAATCATGGGTACTAAGCTGTGGGTGAGAAAGTGATTGACATATTCTAAACTTTTCTGGCATAGTATCTGCTGTAGACTGAAGCTTTTGAGAACACAGTTTAAATCTATACAGAGCAGCAAGTGCAAGAGATACTTGAGAGATTTAAAATATGCTTACTTCCACTGTTTATGAGAAAGCTGCAATGATACTGAGTTGGGTGTGCACTACATCAGCTCTTGTTGGGTGACAGACTACAGCAATGAACATGAGCAAAGAGATACCACTGTCCACATGTAAAATCTAGTGAGCTCTTCCAGAGAGCAAATAGATTGTATTTCTGTTTAAAGAAGTCAGGTTTTGATTTTCCAGTTTAACTTTTCACAGCATAGCATGTTCCATCAGTTCTTCCACTCAAACATAGATTTCTCTACACACAATTGCTGCCAGCTCTCCTGCCTATGGAGTTGCACAGTCCTGCTGGATGCTGGATGGTTTGTAGGTAAACCACTAAACTGAAAAAGAATTATAGCAAGAAGTTGAAGAAAGTTTATAGTTCCAAGTGGTTTCAGTGTTTTACAATGCAAGTCAGTATGTTTGCTCTCTTTCTCACTACCTTTTTTTTCCTATATCCTGAACAGAGAAGTTCTTCATTATTTCTTAATGCATATTTGATCAAAATAATATTCCAGCAATGAAAAGCTGTCAAGATCTCAAAACCCTGCTTTTTATTGATCAAATTATGATAGAAAAAATAAACAGTTTCTTGTTCACTTGTTCTTGATGCCAACAGGGGGACTTTCTGTTCTACTGCTCAGCAGCCCTGAAGCATCTTCCATAGCTGCCTCAGAGGCCAAGAACTGCCTCTTGAAAGCCTGCACTGGGGAAGGCTGACCTCTCAGGTATCCTATCAGCAGAAGCTCTTCCTGCAGCAGTTCAAGATCCCTAGAGGTAGGATCCATTTGAGGATAATTAAGAGCAGGAACCTTTCCATTATACTATCAAGATTTTTTTCTCTAGTTGTGCTTTTAAGCCTGATTTAACTCCTGGTGGTAACCTATGTTCTACTGTCCTCCCATAGCTTATATTCATGTCATGGCACAAACACCACTCCATTTGCAGCAATGATAACTTTAATTCCTACTTAAAGGAAGATACATATTCTTAATGACAAGAATAATAAAATGGACCTACACAAAACTATTCCATACCAGAGTTCCAACCCTTGGAAATCCACTGCACCATGTAGGGATTTTCCTTCCACCTGGAAGGTTCAGGTCTCAATGCAGGCTCCCTACATTGTCTTACACTTCCAGTTTTACTGCTATTACACCTGAGCCAGCAAAACCATTCCAAGATACGAGGTCAAACATTGCATTGATAGCTTCAGCCCCTCTAATCCCATTAGTTCTTGGTTCTCTACTGGTGCAAGTCCAGTGGGGAGTGCAAGCATGGAGAGAACGTTGCCAAAGTTGCAAGCAATCACTATCCTCAAGCTTTACAAATCGTAACAGATCAAGATCAATAATCTTTTTCAAACCATGTCTTTGCAGCTGGCCAGCTGTTCCACAGCTCATCTTTTACTTCTCAGGACAGATAGAATGCCTTGCTGATGGAATTGTCATAGCAGTATGATTGGTCCTCTTGTTGTCACAAAGTCAGCAAATTAGGAATGTTTGTTTAATTCACACTCCATTTGGTTGCTAAACAAGAGATGCCTGTAATTCAACTGTATGGTAGTGACAAGAACAAGTCATTGACCCTCAAGCTATCTTGCCAAGCACTCAAACCAAAATCTTTGATACAGCAAAAATTACTTTTGAGGTTCAAGTTAGATGCTGATGATTGTCCTGGTATTAGAAGTTTGTTTAGAGCATTTAACAAGCTCTAATCTGCGAAGTTTATTTCATGAAGATTTTTTTTCCCTTTAAACGCAAGACTTGAAGAAATAGCTAAGATGACAGTGCTATGACTCATGAAATAGAGCAGTGTTTCTAAAAATAGGAAACATCACCCTCCTAAGACCTAACCCTAATATAGAATTTATTATAAGACCAAAGCAAAGAGAGATTCCCAAATAACATGAGCACCTTAGATCTTCTTTTGATAAGTCTGACATAGTACAGATGAGTATAATAAACACAAAAAGTGTATGAGGAATATTTAGATATTATAAAAGTAGTATATTACCAGGCGAACAAAGAAAGACGGAAAGGAAGGTGGAGATTCATGTTTAAAAATGAAACAAAGCTAGATTTCAGACACATTTAGGCACTGCCTGCTGGGACATCTCAAGTACCCACAGAATGCTGCACTAAATAAATAGTGCTAAACCATTTAATAAGTTCTCTTCAAATCATTATTGTTCTGAAAAAGGAGAGAAAGAACTGATAATACTAGAAAAGACATCGGTTATACATAGGTTTTTCAGCTCTGAGGTTTCCATTTGAAATTCCACTCAGCACTACAGAAAAAGATGACAGAACAAGATGGCCTGAATCCATTCCTTACATTTGTGTCTGTCCAGGGCGCTTATTACAGAATTAATCCCACTCAGACATGTGCTCATTAATCAGATGCCCTACGTAAACAGCATCTGATCAGATACAGTGTTTGAACCACCCACACTGCACCTTCCACGGGAGGCTCAGGCACAAAAAAATGATATAAGCAGAGCAAAAGCTTGTTTGGAAGAAAAGTAAAGAGCTGAATGAGACATCAGAGTCTTGCCACACCAATATCCAGCTTATGTTACATTAGCAAGACTACCATGAAGGCAATGCAGAGGAAAAAAATTAAACATTTCTACAGGATATGAAAACACTTGTCTAACATCAAATTCAGCAAAAGCAAGTTCATCGGCCAATTTCAGTTGTCAATAATATAAAACCATTCTGTGTGGTCTAACCCCAGAACTACAGAATGAAAAAAATCCAGGGAGACCAGACCTATTTTTTTGGCAAGAAAAATTACCTTTTCCTAAAGGTCCTGTGTTAGAGTTGCACTTCTCAAACTACCTCTACAGTCAGAAATCCGATCATATATTTAGAAACCCATATATACTTGAATAATTAAAAAGTATCATATCACTGTGGAAGAGATTTTACCAGTCTTGCAGGGCTGAGATTATTAGGACAATTAATTACATGATGGTCCTGAGAGCAAAGAAATAGGACCTCAACCTGCTAACCCTACGTTTACTGTGTAGAGCCATTTTTCAGCATCAGAACACACTCCATCTTTGATATAACTCTACAGACAAAATTATTTTAGAAAAATTAATTGACTGATATGTGAGATGGTGCTTTAATGGTGCTTTAACCTCAACAAGGAGCTTAGCTCCTTCTTTTATCCTTAGCTCCTGTTTTGCTAACTCAAAATTTTTTTTTCAGAATCAAATTAACTCTTTCATAGCCATGCCTTTTTTTTTTTTTAGTAGGGCTAATTCTTTGGCCAGCAGTAGCCTTTAATCATTGGCAAGGAAAAAAATTGTTAACAAGGTTCAGAAGTATGCATCTGCAGCACAAAACAAACTAAGAATTGTGGCCAGGAACCCTTGGCAGCAAAACTACTGAGACTATTAATTATAACTTATGTTTTCATTGGCAGAAGCTACTAAAAAGTTAAAATATATGGTGCACTTTGATATCATGGGGAGCACAGGGAATTATGCCAACTTCAACTCAGTCCAGTCTAAGATTATGTTTCAGAAGAAAGAAAAGCACTTACCCACAGATAATGCAGGGACTCCATTTAGTTTAAGAATGATCACTAAAATATTCACTAGTATTATAAATTTAGGCTAGCCAAACTGGACAGTTAATCTTGATTTCCATCAGTTCTGCTTTCAACTTTTAATATTTTTCAAGGCTAAACCACTTGTAGATTTTCAGCCAAAAGTATCACAACCCAGTAGTTTCAAGAAAACTGCTTCTACTTGTCTACTGCATAATTTTTGAGAAGTACTGGAGGGCAGAGAAGACAATTATCGTCAGTTGTACATAATAAATACCTATTTTTTAAACACAATTTCTTAACTATTTCCATCCATCATTACCATAACAGGGATGTCTGTTGTATTAGAGAAAGACTGAAACCAGTCTTCAGTAATGCAAATGACAGCAGCCATACCTTCAGCTACCTTCTGCAAGAAGTGCTTGTGTGCAGTGTTACACAAACTGGCTACTGGATAAATGCCAGTAAAACGAAGCAAAGGTGTGTGTGAGTTGGAAGAGTGGGAGGGAAATTGAAAAGACGGTGAGATCTCCAACAGGAACAAAGAAACTGTCCTGTCAGCTGCAAAAACTCAATGCTAACCCCTTGTATAAGTTTTTTTTCCAGAGATAATTTGTTTTAAATCGTTGGTCTTGCTAAAAAATTTCTTTCACCATCCAAACTTTCTCTTTTTAGACCATTTTTACCATTTTACTAATTAGAGGTCTTTAAAAAACATATGATATCCTGATCGCAGCCCCTAAGATTGTCATCATTTTCCTCATCAAAAATACTACAAGAAAGCATTGGCTTCAGTAGTTTGCCTCCAATTATGTTTGAAGCCAACAAATATAGAATCTATGTTGTAGAAAAAAAAGCACACCTTCCAAATTTCACTTTTGGAATGTCAAATGTCAGTTCAAAATTCAACCAGTACCATAAATTTTAGAAATGCTAGGCTGCCAATTTTCTTCATCAGCACCGTGCTCAGGGGCCATGAGCAACATTAACAGAATCAAAAGCAGAACTGAAGCTGACGTACAGGGCAGAGATTTGAGACATTAGTGTTCGTGCATTAAGCCCAGAAAAGGCCAGTCCAACAAAATGTCTAAATATGGGTCATGAGGCTTTCTCTTGAAAATCAGAAAAATTCTGCTGAAAGGCAAGCAGCCTTGAATGAGCAGCTCTGTTGGTACAGAAGTCACCAGTACCCTTTAATCACTTTTTCCAAAGGTAATTCCTTCCACTACTAAAGAGAGTCTTTTCAGTCTGCAGTAGTACGGCTTTAGTTTCCAGTTGCTGCACCCTACTGTATCTTTTTCTACTATGTAAGTGTACTTAGTTTTTGGCTAATAAGTCACTGTTAATTGATCTTGGGAGCCTAAAAGCAACAGAAGCTCCTCAGAATCTCCACTGAATCACCATGTCTGTTCAGACTGACTCCCAGCAGGAGGATGCAGCACTGTACAAGGCAGCAAGAACATCTGTTCTCAGTTCTGTTCAGGGGCTTTGAGCAGATCCTCACCAGTGAATGATTATCAGGATCAGACTCATTCCCTCTTCATTAAGGGTCTAGCAAACTCTTGTTAAAGGTCACTTGTGCCAGCCACTCTGCTGCTTCAAACACAACTGGTTACCAGCTCATAATTACTTGGGGTGCTCTACTTTAGAAGATTCGGGAGCTTCACAGGCTGTTTTCTAAATCTAGGAGCTGTATATGAGAATTTTGTGGTCCAATTCTCCTGGAAAAGGGAAGCTTCCAGACTGCTGGAGAAGGGGGTATTTCGGAGAAGAGAAGCAGCAAATGAGACTTCCCCAAAGGAGACTGTGGTGTGTTGAAAAAGCAAGGAATGTAAGAGCCACCTCTGGGAATCACCAAAAGTCTTCCATGGACCTGAACAGTGTACTGTAATGTTTACTTTAGTCCATAAGGCCACAGCATTGCTGTCCCAAATGAACAGGCAGCTGTCTAAGCAAGCAGTTACACACTTGTGCTCACAGCAGTATCTCATCAGACTATGGTGTTGAGTTTTTGGGGTTTTCTTAGCAGAATAGGCTGGGTTATTTGGGGCAGAGGGTAGGAAGTTGAGAGATTCTTAAATATTAGGGGAAAACGCTCTATGTCCTAGTTGCACCAACCAGCTGTCTGCACCAGCCTACCAAGTTTCTAATTTTCTCATTTCAAGAGAAAAATAGGAGGTTGCCAGCTACCACAGAATGTCCTTCTGTTCTCCCCTTTTCAACACAATGAGTACTTCAGTCGTTCCTGCTGTATCAGCTGTCTTACAGCTTTTACCACTGCTGGTTTCTTCACTTTTAAGCCAGCTAGAAAAGATTTTGCACAGAGCACTAACTGTGCCTTTCTCCGAGTGCTTTCTTTCCTTAACTTTTCTACAGTGGTATTTGGCAGATATTTTGTGAGATACCATACCAGATTCCCTTTGCTGCAACATACTTGCCTTATTTTTAGGCAAGTAAAATTCTCTTCCCAATGAAGAGGCCATCACATAATTGGCAAGAACTTCAGCATAGCACTCATTATCCCTCTTTCCCCTGCTTCTGCAAAGTCACTCCCATATCACACCAAAGAAAGTATAGCTGGAAACAGTAAAAGAGCATGGCATCACTCAAACCTGCTTGCAAATACCAATTTCAAGCTAACTGCTGCTGTCATAACAATTTTTCTCTTCTTATTTTCCAGGATAAATAAGAAAGACCTGAAAAGAGCAGGAAGAAGTGAGAGAATTGTACTAGCCCAAGTGAAGAGTTTCCTATATGCACATTTTAGTCCCGGTAGTAATTCTCTGTAATTCAATAGTAATGTTGTGACTGAAAGACTGACACATTTAGTTCAGTGGGCACTACACACACAATACCTCAGAATGATACACTGAGAAAACTACGCTTGCTAAGGGCAGAGATATGAGTAGGGGAGGAAATAGTTTAAATGCTATTTTATTTAAAATAATACATTCTAACATGTATCCTGTACCTTCTAAAGCATGACTTCAGGAAGCTCTAGGAAAGTGCAAGGATGACTACGAATACACTTGAGCTTCCCCAGTCTGGTCAAAGAAACTGGTGCCTTTGAGAGGTCATAGGTGACACATTAAGAGAGAAGGCAGAGCTATCAAAAGCCAGTCTGAAATTGGGCTGGGGAGGAGGGGTGTGTGCACTTCTCAGTACTCTCAAGGACAAGACACTAAGCACCTACTGGCCACTGTAAAATATCCACTCATTTTTAAGTCAGTTCCTTGGGAGGAATACTTTGTTTACTTTGCAGATGCAGGCAGAGTTTCAGAGGTTCTGGTCCTTGTAGCACACACAAAATAAAACACTACATCAATCATTTGATCCTCTTTCTACTTTCATGCAACTATGACATTTTAGTGCCAGTAGCTACTGATGAGCAACATGCATGCCAATACATCATACTTTGAATAACTCAGAGTAAACCAGCTATTCTTAAATAAGAAAATAATGAAGTTAATTATAAAGTCATCTGTTTGAAGCATGTACTGCACTTGCACTCAGAGTTGAAAATCCACTTGCCCAAGGCAATCTTTCATACATTTTTGTCCTGACTTCAAATTTTTGACACTGCAGCTTTAAAGAGAGGCCTTAACAAAGAAACCATGCAGCAAAACTGACTTACGTGGGGATTTATGTGGTGATGAGACCACACTTGATGGGTTTCCTTGAGTATTTGACAATAATTTTCCTCCCCCTCTAGGTTTGGCACTCATGGGGTCCCTGTGGTGGGTCCAAAGAAATGGTCTCACACTGAGACCTCTAGTAGTTTACAATGAAAAAACATCTTCAGCCTGGAGACTGTCCAAAGATAACTGCAGAGCCAGTAATATTTTAGTTCCTTTATTCACTCTTGGAACTTCTGCATTAGTCTTTGGCAAGGTGACATCACAGTTAATTTTGCAACATGCTGTCAAAAACTGCACTATTAAAAAAATTATGAACAGTTCAGTTCACAGGTTATGACTCTTGCACCCTGCAGACATAAAAATTCTTAGAAGTCGCACTCCAGCGTCGAGTGCCAGCCCTGACAACCAGACAAATGCTTACACTGAGGGTAGAAGAAATGGATACTTAATTCAAAACTGAAGTTACATTTGTGAAATATGGACTGAACTGTGCAGAGTGGTTTGGTTTTTCATTTATTGGGCACACACCTCATATTATGCTATTATAAAGGTACAATATTACTATAGAAAGGCTACCAAATGAACCCAAACTTGTCATGGTATCACCTGACACTATATATTTGATTTCAACATCAAAATCAGTTAATACGTAATTTCCAGGTTATTTTTAATATAAATTTAATTGCTTTAATAAGATATGCGAACCGAAGACATAACAGCTTTTACCAAATCAATTCCATTAGCCTTTCCTTTAATACAAGGCTGACACTGCTAAACATCAATGCCTGCCTCATTAAGCACAGAAACAACAGTGCTATCTGGTGGTAGTCTCTGGGCAATACACAATTTGCCAGCTTTCCACTACTTAAAGGTTCAAAAGGAGCATTTCACTGAAGACAAAAAAAACCAAAAACAACAACCAAAAAAAAAACAAAACCCAAAAACCTCACCAATAACCGCAACAATACACCACAAAGCAAATCCAAAGCCAAAAGAAGATTGCACAGGAGTTTTTTTTCAGGGAGACATTGAGACAGACTTCAGCTCTCAGACATCAGAAAGTTCAGATTTATTGAACACAGAAGAAGATATTTGA
Source organism: Drymodes brunneopygia (assembly GCA_013400955.1). Taxonomy (NCBI): domain Eukaryota; kingdom Metazoa; phylum Chordata; class Aves; order Passeriformes; family Petroicidae; genus Drymodes; species Drymodes brunneopygia. The sequence continues at coordinate 191,176 of VZTZ01021762.1, read as the reverse complement.
TAATAATTCTCCACCCATGAGGTTTCTCTCTCTCTGTCATCCCCCCATCCCAGACAGAGGAAACTTCACCTTAATCATTGCTGTTATCCACCTTTGCTGCTTACTATATAAGTCTGTGTCAAAAGCATCATCTTGAATTTCCTCTAAGTGTGTCTTCCTGGGATAATAATTGGCTGTACTGGTCAGTCTTCTGCCATGAGTCAGCGTCATTTCAGAGTCCACAGGACAAAAATAAAACAGTGTCCCCACACTGACTCTTCACCACCCCCAGGAAGAATCTGTTGGCCCTATCAGATTTCATAATTATAGAGAGACAAAATTAAACAGTGAATGTTTGACTTCCTAAGCCCCTCGGTGCCTTGGTAAACAAGTTTCCTACTAGTCCACCTCTGAACAGGCATTCAGGAAAATGCACTAAGCAGTAAATCACATTACTGAGTGGTCTGGATTATCAACTACAGTCGTGTACAAAATAATACCCATGCCAAAAATTATAATTATACATATAAAGTCAAGTATACATATCTACCACCAATATTCATGCCCTCTAAAATAAAATGTAAGTTCCAGTTGTGGTGATTATGGAAGTCATAGAAATATGCAATATACAATGTAAATTACAGAGTTGCCAAGTATACACACAATCAATGGTGCAGATTTGTTTATAATTTGTTAAAGTTCTGTTTAAGGCAAATAATGAATGGCAGTCATATGGCAGCAATTGTGGTCTGCAATTTTTAAATTACTTTATCATTACAGTAAGGAAACAGTCTTCAGTTTTAGAATGCTTTTAGCTCTATACTGTTAGACCTGTAAAATACTTGGTATCATTTTTTAGCAGTCTTTTCTCACGTCTTTTGTGGGAGAATTGTTTTAGGATATACTTGGAATCATATTTGTGCCTTTTAAGTAGCAGACTTACAAGGCTTGTGACTTACAGAGAAAAGTAAACTTCTTGACTTTTGCTTTATACCAAAATGTTTCAGAAAAAAAAAGAAAAAGCTACTGAAGAAGTTTTCTTGCAAGTCTCCCACTGGTAAAATAAATTACTGTAAAAGTAACGAAAGAAAAAAAAAAAAAAGACAAAAAGAGGTTTGCATGTTTTCTAAAATCGGCTGTAAGTCTTGTCTAAATACCCTCTACTATTTGCTTTGTGCAATAAAGTAGTCCCTCCACTGATGACTTTTTCAACATAGTAGCACAAGTATTGATTCAACAGTTTTGACTCCAGCACAAATTTGCAAGGTAAACTATCTTTCCACCTTTCAAAAGACTGCAGTTCTTCTCCTTAAGAAGCAATATTAAAGACACAAAAGAAAAATTACTGGTTTGAATACCTTGAGAAATAGAGACATAATTAGTAGGGCAAGATCTTACTAATCAACTAAACTTTCATGCCCTCACTCAGTTACAACAACTAAGTTCTAAAATTTCTGCCAATTCTGTTAATTTAGAAAGCAATTCGGAATTTTTTCTTTATTTTTACAACATATTTTAGTAATAGGATATGAAATTTCAAAGTTAAATAAACATAAATATGTTGGAATTAGACATCAGCAAGTCAGGAAGCAAAGAGATCTTTAAAACTCTTAGCCACAGTGGCTGTAGAAGCCAATTTATTTTATACAATATTAAAGATTTTTTATAATTCAAGATTTCTTTTAATACAAAGTACTCCAAAGGCAAGACCAACATACACAGCCACCTATGAAAGCAGAAAAGCATGCTAGCAAATAGCATAGTAAAAACTGATGCTTTTCTCATTTTTTACTGTTTATAAAACTTACTAATTTTCCAGTCTAGCAGACCATGCAAATAACTCAAGTTATTCTGAGATATTTTCACCTCGACTTTGGTGGCAGCAAATTGGATTTAAAAAAAAAATTCCTTGGAAAAGCTTCAGCATCTTGTACCAGAATCATCTATTACAGGGTTTTCCCAGAAGAATATATCCCAGTACTTGATTTCTCCTATCTATAGTAGTAAGCTGTGGTCCTTTAAAAGCAAGTAAGATTGAAGAAAGACTAAATAGTTGGTCCCACTTCTACAACAAACCTCAACAGAGAAAGACATGAAAATAACATCTTGTCCTAATAGGCATTCTGATTTCAGCTGTCAGAGATTTGAGCAGGTGTTACGTAAACTGAAATACATATTTACTAGTTACTAGAGATTTTCTTTAAATTTTTACCTTTTGATTTAATGTCTGCACCTGCTAGACCCATTTGTTATAATATTCCAGAAAGGAAGGTATAGCATAAACTACAAAACATTCTGCAAATATCCCCTCTGCTTGGAAATTTCCTCCTTTTTCCAGAAGGAGTGGGGAAAAAACCTAATGTGAGGCAAGATGGCTTTTTGGCACTATGACCTCTATTCATTAAGAGCCAGCTGTACTTTACCAGCACCAGCTCACGAAGCAGATTCACCTACACTAACTCTGTAGGAATGAAAAGAGGGGAAGTAACCAAGAGACTTCTGATCCTGTTTCAACTCCTACACTGACTTGGCAAGAGGACTCTGCTGGATTAACACTTTTCTGCTTCACAAAGGGACATAACCAAGAAGGTGTGAAATAAGTGTATCTATTTTAGATAACCCACAAGAAGTGTTGCTGACAACAGCACTTCAATCCCAACCCTACAGCTGGATTCTCCTCACAACACTTCAGAGAGCCAGACATGGGCAAGATGTAAATGGAAAATACAACACAGTTAAGAACCTGAACGTGGCACCTGAGGCACATGAGGTTCTATGTTTTCATAAGCAACTATGTTATTGCTGTGGTCTACAAGCTTTACTGCCATTATTACATTTGGCAGTTAAAGCATTCAGTTACTAGCAAAAGGATAAAAACTTGTCTGGTTTTCATCCTGAAGGGTCAGTACCCAATGGCAGTCAGGTACAAGTCTGTGTCTCAGACTGCCACATCTTTCACTCCAGAAACTCACATGTGGATTTTGGAGCACTCCTTCATTGAAAGCAACTGCCACTCCTTCCCTTCCAAACCATCCTTCCCAGACAGCCTGGACACAGTCACACGGTCTGTTCCACAGTGTCTCAGTTGCTCCAGAGTCATCACAGCCCTGCACCAGCACACTGAGCTCCTGAGTCTCCTTATTTTCTGCACTTTGCAGGCACTCGTGCAAGTGCTTGGGGTTGGTCTCTTGTGAACATTTTCACTTTTCCTGGGTGCTCTCTTCAATCACCTTGCTCTATGTATTTGCCACCCCTAACTTCTTTTTCTGTTGTTAAACTACTGTCACCCAATGTCTGGTTTAAAGCCCTTTACACTGTTTTCAAGTCCATAGCTAAGGGTGGTTTCATCCCATTTTGTCAGAGGGACACTGTCTGCCATTCCTTGAAAAGGGAAATACAGTCATAAAAGCCAAAGCACCTTGTGCAACTCCAGACACACCACCACTTGTTAATTTACAAGAGGCATCCATTCCTACACAAGTTTTTACTTTCACCCTTGAGGCTGAGGACAAGACAACCTGAGCTCTCACATCCTTCCCCTTTGCCTTCAGAGCTTCACAGTCCCTCTTAATTTGCTCTAGGTGTCACTCGGCAGCATCATTAATGCCCTGCAGCCAGTGAAGGGCAGCACTCTGAAGGACAAATGAATTCTAGCAGTCATCTAAAACAACTTAGGTCTGGGTCCCAGCAAGCTACAAACCTCTTGTAACAGCATGTCTGACTGGCAGCTCGGTGCTTCTATCCAATGTAAAAGTGAATCTCCAAACACTAATGCCCATCACTCCCTCTTGGTACCAGTGCTCTGTCAGGCCCAGCTGGCTCTGATGTCTGACTCAATGCAGTTTGTTCTCATGCATTGGCTATTACACCACAGTACCCATTTTGTACGTGCAGATCAAAGAGGAGAAAGAGCCTTCTGCTGCTGAGCCAGAAGTTTCTAGCCTCTCCCTTCTTGGCAGTCACTACCCACCACTCCTTCAAGCCTGGTGTCTACCTGGGTCACCTTCTTTATATTGTGTGGTTTGGGCCTCACCTCTGCAAACACTCTGTGGAGACCTTGCCATTGTGTCTCCCCTGCTCATCTCCTCCCTCAGGCAGAAACTCAGTGCCTCAAACACAGCACATGGCCCACAAGTCAACCACTATCACAAGCAGATGTGGCCCCAGAACTCCCTCCAGCCCCAGGCCTGGAAACTGGCATCCTGTTTCTGGAATCCAGCATGGTCAGGGGTGAGTAACTACAGGAAGAAATAGAATGATCTTGTAGAAAAGAAACTGTCCAAGTGAAATCTCACAAATATGGAAATATCCTTTCAAATGGTGTAGAAAATCTGAGGGCTAGTATAGGTCTCCTCCTACTGCTCTTCATAGAAAAAGTTTTAGCTATTTCACTTTTGTAAACAATGGCCCTGAGCTGAATTTGAGCTCATCTCCAGTACAAAACTATCAACAGAGGCTTAAGTATTTTAGACAGGATAGAAGAGTAGGTGTTGAAAGACTTGAACAGAGACCTCAAAAGAGCATGCAGATTGTGATATAAGAGCAGAGGTGAAAATATGGTTTATGAAATGGAGTCACACCCTACTGGTGTTTGGGGTTGGGTTATAATTTAAATACCATAGGGTATTGGAATAACTTGTCTCTCTGGTGTTGACCTTGTTGAACTTCATACATCTGGCCTCAGCACATCAATCCAGCCTGTGCAGATCCCTGTGCAGAGCCTTGCTATCCTCTAGCAAATCAACATTCCTGCCCACCTTGGGGTTGTCTGAAAATTTACTGAGGGTGCAACTCTATCAATCTCATCCAGATCATCGATAAACATACTGAGCAGGACTGGCCCTAATACTGATCCCTGGGGAACACCTCTGGTGATTGGCCACCAGTTGGATGTAACTCTGTTCACCACTGCTCTCTGGGCCCAGCCACTCAACCAGTTTTTATCCCCATGAAGAGTGCACCTGTCCAAGCCATGGGTTCTCCAGAGGAATGCTGAGGGAAGCAGTATTGAAACCTTTGCTGAAGTCCAGATAAGCAACATCCACAGCCTATTCCTCATCCACTGGGTGGGTCACTGGTCATAAAAGGAGATCCTCTGGTCCAGCAGGACCTGCCTTTCCTAAACCTGTGCTGGCTGGATCTGATTCTCTGGTAATAGGTACTATATTATGGACTGAGTTACTTTATCCAAATTCAGTGATGTTTAATTCTTCTTTCCCTAAATGCAGAAACCTACAAGAGGCTATAGATACTTTGTTCTTCCAAATATATTCTCTAGGAAAAGATACCCTGTTTCTCAGTAGGACCTTAGAGTGTACTGGAAAGCAATTTTACTCACTTCATTTTGCCTGGGGCATTGTAGCCATAGAATCACAGAATCATGGAATATACTGAGTTGAAAGGGATGCATCAGAATAATCAAATCCAATTCTCCAGCTTCTGGCCCTGCACAGGACACCCCAAGAGTCACACCATGTGCCTGAGAGTACTGTCCAAACCCTTCTTGAACTCAGACAGTCTTGGTGGTATGACTACATCTCCTCTATTCAGTATCTTAATCAAAAAGAAGATACAGTTCCTGTAGGGACTGGAGAAGGTTAGTTCTGCAAACCACATCTTCAAGAAGACACTCGAGTCACATATTTCTGTCTAGAAACATAGAGATTCCCACTATTTATGTAAATTTCAGCTCAGGAGACTTCAATTGGATGTCTAGACATCCACTAGCAATAAACTAAACAGCTTTCTCATAACTGCATTAGGAAAGTGCATGGGTTGCTGAGATAGCCTAATTGTGTGTTAAAGGAGCTTTAAAATAAACTTTCCATAAAGGAAATACTTGGCACGCTTTGATTTTACTTACTGGCCTGGTTGCACATTCTGTAATTTTCCCACCAAGTACCACAGCAAAATGCACAGCTTCCCACAGTAACAACATTCAGGATGCAGACTTTTATCTAGATGGCTTGTATTGTAGCTTGAAAAGAAGTAGCAAGAAAGAGTATTCAGGAAACTAAAGAAACCTGTACTCATGACAGAATTGAACACACTAGAGAAGCTGCAAGTATCAGGCAGATACTGAGCTGTAAGAGTTAAGCTCCTTCATACATAACTACTAAAGGTCAGGAAATAAGACTAAGTTTTCTTAGCTAATTAATTTGATTAAGAATATGTATTTCTCTCATAGCCCGTGGAGGGTCATGTGCTGCAGCAAGTGGATGCCCAAATGAGGTCATGACCCTCTGAGAAGCTCTTACTGGACCAGGTTTGTTGGCAGGACTTGTGACAGCATGGGGGACCAGCACTGGAGCAGCCTGTTTCTGAAGGACTGCACCACACAGAAGGGACCATGCACTAGAGCAGGGGAAGAATGTGAGGAGTGCTCTTCCTTCCCTGAGGAGAAAGGAGCAGCAGAGACATGTGATGATCTGACTGCAGCCCCCATTCCCTCTTCCCCTGTGGGGAGGGAGGTAAAGAAATTAGGAGTGAAGTTAAGCCCAGAAAGAATCAAGGGGTGAGGGGAAGGTATTCTAAGATTTGGTTTTATTTCTCATTATCCTAACCTAACTTGATCTGTAGTAAATTAAGTTCATTTCTTCAAATCAAGTCTGTTTAGTCCGTGATGGTAACTGGTGAGTGATCGCTCCTTGTTCTTGTCTCAACTCATGAGTCTTTCATTATATTTTTTTCTCCCCTGCTCAGCTGAGGAGGGCAATGATGGAGTGGCTTGGTAGCACCTGGTGACTGGTTGGGCCAGCCCACCATGTCAGTGTGTATAAATATCTGAAGAGGAGGGGAGAAGAAAATAAAGATGGACTCTCTTCAGTGGTATGCAGTAAGTGGGGAAGACAAATGAAATACCAGAAGATCCACATAAACATAAAATAAACAAGAACTTCTTTGGTGGTGGTCAAACCCTGGAGTAGGTTGCCCAGAGAGGTTGTAGAGCCTCCATTCTTGGTTATATTTAAAGTCTCATTGGACAGTGTCTTGATCAACCTGATTTTATTGACATGTAAGGCCAGACTAGGTGATCTCCAGAGGTCCCTTCCAACCTCAACTATTCCTTGATTCTGTGAAGCCATGTGGGACATTAATATCTAAGCTAGCTATTAACTTACAGTAGCTTTCTTTTTAAAAATTTTCACACCACTTAGGCAGACAAAATAAGGCTATAATTTAAGTAAGAATGCAAGTACAAGCCTCCTTCAGAAACCATTCTTTTAATTAAACAGTTGACATCTAAAACTGGGACTCAAGCCTTTAAACCCAGTTCTGCACAACACTGTCTACAGTATAAGCAGTCTTTCTCAAAAGTTTTCTACTTTTCTATATTTTAATGAGAGAGGCTTCTCTTATTCCAAAATACGCAAAGACAATTTTATCCCCTTCAGGCATAGAAGTTTCCAGGCAAAAAACCCTTTCAATATTGCAAACATACATGGTTATGAATGTATGAAAAAAAATTTTATCACACCTTTAAATTCTTAAGCCTACAGGGATTACTGGCGTCCAAAAAAATCTTCAGTTTAGCATATGAACCAGAAGGACATCAAATTCAGCTGCAATTAGTTTTTAACTCTACCTCCCTAGATTAGGCATTCAGATAGTAGGCTAGCCCCAGGCAACTTAAACACCTAATCACAGCACAGAGGAACTATTTGTGCACTTTTCTTCTCCAAACACCGGCTTTGTGCCTGGCAGATGAGGGTTCAATACACATGGAAAGTTTCACACATGGGGTCACCATGTAGGCTAAGATTGTGAACTTTTGCCTTCAGTTTCATAGATATGAATTCTACTTGCCCCATTCTATCAAATCTTAGCCAAGAGATATTCCCAAGTGAAGTACTTCATAGCCTCATAGTTGCCAGTTCTGATAAACAACAGACATGTCCATAATAATAGAAAAAAATCCCTGCTGTCTATCTAATCACTCCCATATCTTTAACTGCTGCTTAGCCTGGCATTACAATTTTATTGTCAGCAGTTTATCTAGCACTACTGGTTACCTTAGGTATTATTTTATACCTTCTGCAATGTTTGGGATGTTTGCAAAGTTTGGCTCTATCCCTAGAAGGGGTTCCCTTGTCTCTTTTGTCTTCACTGAAAATGAAAGTAATCTTTACCATATCAAAATATCAACAATATTTAATTCATTCTGTCATGGAGTTTGTGATACAAAAGTTGATGAAGGACCAAGGAGACATCCATTGCTTTTGCCAGAAGAAAGTCAAACGACCACTAAAATGTTATAGGGCAACAAGAGATTGGAGACAGGTTTTCTTTGAACACTTCTATGTCCATAAACATGAGGAAAAAAAGAGAAAATTCAAGTGATGCCTAGTACAGGCAAAAAAACCTCCACATTTCTGCAATAGATTATATTCTAAGTAATATCATACAGCATGGCTCTTCCTGAATTCACAAAAACAGGACCTACTCTGGTGAAGCATGTGAATCACAGTCCTTGTTCCTTCAGCCTCAGTTCAACAACTGCTCCAGCCCACAGCTGTGTGTGTGTGACAGTCCAGCCTTTTTTGTCTCATTCTCTCTAATTTAAGAGGCCCATTTTCATAAATCAGGCAATATTGTGAGCACTCCAGCTAAACCCTTTCATTACATTACTTGCCCTGTGTCACCTCTGCATGACAAAGCCAGTAACTGGGATCTAGACCTTTGGTACTTCAGTGCTTTTAAAATGGTGAAACAGGTTGTTGTGTTCTTTGGAAAGCACAAGACACTATCACTTCAATAAACACTGATGCCTTTTCTCACCATTTTATTTCAAAAACCTTCAGCCAGGGCCTGTGGTTTTTGTTGCTATTGCTCTTTAATAGCCTAGACATAAATATAAAAGCAGTCAGCTGTGTGACATCAGCACAGCTGTGCAGCTAGTTTAATTGCTCAGCATGATGTCATTCATCAGCTTCAAACCTCTCCTGCTAGATACCATTTTCCCTCTCAAGATAACTTGTTCAGTACTGAATTTATATCCCAACTATAATGTGTTCCAGTGAAAATTATTCCACTGAAACCACATGTCAGGTTTCTCTTAAAGACTGAGAATCTAACAAGGCAGTTTAGCTTATTCACATCGAAAATAGCTTTCATTTGTGCAAGTCACAAGATGAACTTTGACAAGAGCCAGGCAAATTTCCTCATTTACGTGGGAACATCATCTTTGCCTCCTATCCCTAACTCTGTCCCATGCTTCATTCCTACTTCCTCTCAAGTGCTTTCACACAGCTCCTGTCTACTTGCACAGCTGTTCAGGGAGAAAACTTACACATCTATATAAACATTCCTTATGCTTCTGACAGCTCAGTACTCTGTATGGGTCTACTGAAGTACATTTCCAATTTTTTCTTTAGAAAAGGATACTATATCTGTACTGTCTTGAAGAACTCATTATTGCCTCTTGAAAACCACACACACCACTTTTCTTTGCTTTATGCTTATTAAAGTGCCCCAAACAAAACTATCAATTCATGTTTTAAAAAAATCAGGCCTTATTCTAAAACAATTATATCCATGCATTTAAAATCAAAAACTGAAATAATGAGATCAGAACAAAGGATTTACTTCATTTGAATTTATTTGGCAGCATCATTTATGTTACTGGGGCTGGCATCAAAGTGTTACCTAAAATAAATCCTCATTATTTCAATAAAATGCATTACTGAGTAACAACACCAGTACATTAAGTAGCATTGCAATTACTGATACTCTCTCACTAAATAAATTCTATAGATTTTACAAGTAGCTTCAAAGCAACTAAAGGCAAAATTACAGAATAAATGAAGATAAATGTCAGCTGGCACAATGATCCTGTGATTTTTATGTTTAAACCAACAGTCTTTTCATTATAACTACACCACTGCAGAAGGAAACGTAACCATAGGATTCAAAGTTCCTATTTTTAAAGAAAATTATTTTTTATTAACACAAAACAATTCTTTTAAGAAATGCTACTATTCCAATCTCACCATTCTTAAGAGACTCTGCAGCTCCACCATTTCTGAAAGAAACATCTCCAATGAAAAAACTGTCAACTTAAAAAAAAGCTTGGTTTGTATAATTTATAGCTAGACAGGCTTTTTCTTTAAAATATATTCTGCAAATCACTCTTGAATTGTAACATATGAATCACTGTACATAAACTGTTTCTGTTATCAGCACTGTCTTCCCACCCATGCAAAGCTTGTTCTATGGGCACTTGGGGAACAGCAGACTGACTGGACAGCTACAGCTCTTCTGTGAACTGGCAAGCAGCCAGGATGTCTCAGAAAAGTCTAAAATAATTTTCCAAACTTCCATTTGAAAAGACAGTGCCTTTGAGACAAGGTACAATGATTTAATGCAGTACACACAAGGATTCAGAGAGAGGCCTGTAAGTCTCCACACTGCCAAATGGGAGCAGAATGCAAGGTAAAGAAGCACAACAAATAGATGGGTTTTGTAATCATTAGTACATGTTTAATTACCCTCTGTGCAATATTTTGCTCAGTCACCATGTCTGGGCCAAGAACAAAATGCCACCTAAGAGGGGAAGGGTAGCATGCAGTCAGCAGACCATTGTATCACAATGTTCCTCTTGAGAAGATGAATTGCCTTGAAGATATCCCTTCCTCCCTACCAAAAGATCATCTTGATCCAACAGGCAGTTTTCAGATATTTTTCATTAACATGAAACATATGCTGGTGTTAACACATGCAGTTCAATCCTTACTCCTGCAATGAAGTGAGCTACCTTTTTTGTTTGACTATAAGCCAAAAGCCTTTTGGTGCCCACATCTATCTTCAAGAAGAGGATTTTGAAATGCTGGGGTTAGAACTCAGCCACATGGCATAATCAGAAAAGTAAAAGCATAAATAGCTTCTCAGTGTTTGCTCATAAGTGACCTTTAGAATGAGAGCAGCCCTACTGAACTGGGATGGACCAAATACACAATGCATGGATAACGTATTTAGTATCTCCATTTATTGATTAGTATATTTTCCTGGCCAAAACATTTTTGCTGTACCTTAAAGAATTTTCTTGTTGCTTGATTCACACTTCTACAGATGGCAAGGCAGGACAAAAAAACCTGACAAAAAACCACAAAACACCACAAAAACAATTCAAGCTTTGGAAGATGCCTGTGTTGGCTTTCACTTTTAGACTTTCTTCATCTAGAAGAAAATTCCATCCCCAGGGGGATGCAAGTAGAATTTATAGTCTTTTTTCTTAATTTGTTTAATTGGTGCTTTAAGTACTTGTAGAATTACACATTAAAGATCTATTAAAATACACTCTCATTGTAAGAAAAAGAAAAGTTTGTCAGACCTGAAACTTGAGCCGCAAGTCAAATATAACATTTTATTTAACAAAACTGCATATGACAGGCTACTGCAGTACTGGATTAAGTATGAAGAGAAATTTCTAGAGAACCATGTATGAAGAAGTATTTATCCATTGTTTATGCAGAAAGAGGGCCCATCTGTGACAAAAATTTATTTACAACTCTGGAACAATCAGATTTTTGAAGACAAGATAAACCTTAGCAGAAAAGTCTCAATAAGATTAATTGAACCCAATGTGACAGAATCTTTCACCTTGATGTTATTTGTCTTTTGCAAATTGCTGCCTAAGGAATACTTGGAGGTAGGATCTGCCTACTGCCTCAGTTCTCTGCACTTTTATCACATACTTTCATCACAACCCTTTCTCTTTCACTGCTGTAAGAGTTGGAAATTTCATCAGTGTTCATATAGATAGGGAGACAGCAATTATCTTTCAGTGAAAGCAGGTATTTTCAAAAAACAAAAAACCAAAAAACGAAACACCAGACCACAAAAAAAAGAAACCCCAAACTATACAAAACCCTAAAGAAACCTAAAAAAGCCACAAAACACACAATAGAAAGAGGACTTAGATCTTGCTATTTCATTACTTTATTGAGTGTCTATTTTGCACACACTCTGACCATTTAAACATTAATATCCTGCAGTCAATGAATAATTTCATTACTATTTTGCTGTTAGAGTTAAGAATGCAGTGTTTACATCTCTCTCAAAGAGTGACAAAGTCTTCCTCTAGGACAAAAATTCACCTCTTTCAAGGATTTTTCTCACAAAAATTACACTAAACTTAAATAATAATCTTATGTTTCTGCCACTAGTGTCTTCCCCAGTCTTACATCCAAACTTTTTTGTATTAACAGCTTGACTGAAAACTACAAAAGTAAATTAATCTGGTATCCTTAGTGTACCTGTAGCACTGGATGCAGTCCAGATTCTGTTACACATCTGATCCATGTAGTTAAAGTAGTCAAAGTACTAAAAAGTAAAGGCCTTCCAACACAGCGTGAAGTATTCAGGAAGGGATAGTCACTATGTTTGAGGAAAGGTGTATTTCAGCTTCCAGATTTGATATTCTACTCACTTTGGGATCTGCAAGTCTCACAATCTACCTAATCTCTAATTTCTAGTTTACCAAAAGGGTAACGTGCCCATTGGCTTAAAATTACGAACGCACTTTGCATCCTGAATTCCAGATCTGATGGCACATAGAACCCCTGCATCATCATTTTGGATCTGTTATGTATTCAATAGAAACCAGACTAAAAAGCAGCACTGGTCAAATCTGCTGAGCAGTCTCTGAGACAGAATAACCCTCGTGCTCAGGTAATGCAGAGTATCCTCACACCATTTCCCCCACTATTTCAAAAAGATCATTTTATATTTAGTAAAAATCTATCCAGCTGCCCAAGACATACCTCCCATCAGGAGTTCCTGCTAAATGTCCCTGAGGTCACCACTGCATGTGACTGCTGTGAGTGCTGCTGCTTCCTCATCAGCACAGTCACTGCCACAGCAACAGCTCAGGGACTGTCTAGACTGACTATCACAGATTCCCATCACATCTCTTTGATGAACACATTTTCTCCTGGGCACAAAATCTTTGTCATCTGAATGTCTTTGAAGCCAGTTAAAAATATATTTGGAGAAATCAAAAGACTTACATTAAACACTATAAACAGTAACTCTGGCTCATGGTAGAATTTTATTTTTTTAGAACTCTCCTCTTCAACAAAAAGGATATCTCAGAAGAATAGGATATATTAATATCATAATTTAAAAGCACATGAGAGAAGTGATATGCGAGGAACCAATTTTATTTTCTTTTTCTAGGTGAAGTGTGTTCAAAACCCAGTAAGTATCTGAATATGATGCACTTATTGGATTTTAAACCTCCAGCTTGTGTTAAACTGGCATTTTGGGCATACCTTAGTGGTCCCCACCCACTGTTCTTAACCACAAGAAAAAAGGAGCCTTTTTCTGATTATATACAAAATTTAATCTATAACACAGCGTTTAGGATCAAAACACATACCATCAGATAAATACAGCTTGGCCAGCAGTATGCACCCCAAGTCCCCTTGTAACTGGTTACGATTGCATGAATGGGGTAAAGAAGAAACAGGACACGTAGCTTCTTGCCTGAACAAGACATCCCCTTGTGCAGCACAGTGTCTCAGGTGGCAGGTCACCAAAAAACCACCTAATGTATACTCACTCACTCACACACACAAACGTGGATTTTTTCCAAGATTATGAATGAGCAAGATTTGTTAAAGGAAGACCTGACTGTGAGTAGTGAAAAGCACATGATATACACTATGATGAAATTTCTGCTAGCACCCTACAAACACTTTCAGTTCTCAACACTGAGCTGGGCCTAGGCTCACCATCCACTTTAGTAGCTCAGATCTCTTCCAATTTCTGTGCATTAGAAATGCAGGGGACATTTCAGAGCTTGCATATTGATATTTCAGCCTCATAAGAAGTCTGCATACTGCATCCTTTCTTTGATGGGAGAACACAGAACTGAAGGAAAATACAAAAGGTATCATTCATCTGCGTATTAAAAAACTTCAAATGTCTTGAACTAAACCAGCCCTGCAGAATGAAAGGCTGTGTAACACCCCCCAACTTTCAAATCTCATAGAAGTTTCAGTGAAATCAGTTCATTGCCTGCTTTACCTTGGCTTTTGATGCCAGCTAGAAGCCAAATTAAAACAGGCATCTATGTAGCAAACTTGCTCATATGATTTTACTCTGCATTTCAGTACATACTCAGCTGTTGCTGCAAGAAGGATTGATTGCATTTAAGAGCTTGCACTCATTTAGCTGCTATGAATTTATGTAAACCCATTACATAAACCAGAATTTGGGTTCTTTCTTACAGCAAGTTTGACACACCTCGCATTTATCTTCAAGCTCAGTTTCTGTTTAATTCACATCCCTGATAACATGTGAAGAAGAGTAATGCAAACAAGTTACTGTCTCGGCCCCTTGTACACCCGATGCCACCAAACGCTCCGGCGGAAGCCACACCGGGATACGCTCCCTCCTGTTCCTCCGATGCAGCGCGCCGCACTCGCGAGTGACAGCAGCTGTGCAGCGATAAACACTAGAGGGCAATAAATGCCCTTCAATAAGCTTAGGGGAGCCCTTAGTTTTGCCATCGATATTATCCTTCCTCGGTTGCACGCCCCAGTTCAGATCTCGTGCAAAGGAGGCACACATCGAACCTCTCCGGCCAGGCTACAGCAGCACGAGTGTGCTCACTGAACTGCTTTCCTTTCCATCTATCCTTCTCCACCACCATTCCTTCTTCCCTTTAGAGAGTTATCCAAGACTTTCAATGACATAAGCTTTTCCATGTGGTACATTTGTTTATCGGCTTTGCCATGCTCAAGTACCTACTCATAACTGGAAAAAGCTGCTTCAGTGGAAGAGTGGATTAAGTCTTGACAGTGGGGAGGGAGGAAGAGGAGAGCTCAGCTGATTTCCTTACAGGATTCTGCTGCCACTAGTGAATAATCTTACAGATTTATGATTTTTGATAGACGAATCCACTCTTAGCTCTGATATGCTCTTCCCATGAACCATTTTCACTTCTTCCCAATAATAATCCTGAACAGAACAAATGTGATAGTCTTTTCACTTACATATGAAGATATTGTTTTCCAAAAAGTGAAAAAAAAACCCAACCAGAGAGCACTTGAGCATGTCACTCACCTGTAAATTTGCATATGAAATTAGAACAAGAAGGAAAGTTGTATGCAAGCCTTCCTTTTTACTGTTTGCTAGATTTGTCCCAGGTTTTTTGGGAGAATAGTTTTGTCACTTGAAAATTTTCATACCAGTTGAACAGGATAAATCACAATCTGCTGGGAAGACCATTCCTCAGGTGTTTCATAATTTAAATTTAACATGTTTTCTCAGTGTCTAAGAAGCGTAACAGTTCCCAGATGGGGCAGAAGGAATTGTAGAAGGATTTTTCAGGGTTCATAATCCTAAGTAAGTATGGCAGTAGCATTTAAGAAAAATAGGAAAACAGGTTCTCACAATTTACTATCTCCTTGGCTTCTCCGCCCACCTCCATTTTCCACCCACCTTATCTAACTCAGAGGTACTGCATAAAGAAACTATCTAAGAAACATGCAAAAATCTGCTAACCTTCTGAAAAGCCATAGTAAAATTGGCTTGGTCTAGACTGCTGTGAAGTTGGTACTTTTCAATAAAATACAAAATATTAGTGGCTGTTCATTTAAGGTTTCCCATTTAATGAAGTGGTGGAGGCAAGCATCCCAAAGAGGATGGGAAGCCATGCTGTGATCTTATCTGCAAAGGCTGCATGTGTCAATGAGCAAAATTTTGAATCTGGTTTGTCTGAAATGTCTTATTATTTTGCCTTACAAATTCATTAAAGGTTTTTAATTGAATATTTGTGCAATATGTATTTGCTGCCAAACATTATAGTAATGAAGAGTTAACAAGGATCTTCACAATTCTAACATAAAATGTACTCCATGACAGCCAGGCATACAAGGGAAGATAAATTTCTCTATTTTGACATGCTCATGCAGCAGCAATGACAGTTGTATTTCTTGATGGGATTCAGTCCCTACACAAAGAACAAAGAGAGGCACAAACTGTGAGGAGTGTGTAGGAGCAACTGCCTCATGAAAGAGCTCAGGGATGTGGACAGGTTTAGTCCTTGCACAGGTCTCCTGGACCTGCAGATCAGCCCAGGTTGTGGTGCTTTATGTTCTGTCTCTTGTGTTCAGGCTGTGGTAGTATTTCAAAGAAAATGGAATATAATTAATATAGTCATGTGTTCATCCCTCCACTTCCCCCAATGCCTTTTTTTTTCTTCCTTTTTTCCCCCTTCTCCTGTCAGAATTCTCTGAACCCTCTAAACCTTTATGGATCTTGAATACAAAAGTTATTCTTAATTAACCTGCTCAAGACAGAAGCAAACAAAATGTACCTTCTTGTGCAAAGCTTTGTCCTAGCCCAACAGACCAGGAACTGTGCATGTTCTACACTCAGCCCTAGGCTTTGGGAAAAAACTTGTATACACACACACACACACAGTCACAATGGCAACGGGGGACTCCAAATAATCCCCTGCCCAGCTACTCCAGGCTCATCCCAGGAGCCATCAGCCCACCAAAGGCCCATCTCTACAAGTCCCAGCAGAACCTCAGCCCCACCCCCCAGAAACTGACCCACAAGAAGGGACAAGAAGAGCATCTCTCCAGAGTATGTTTTGGACTCTGCCTAGGGCTATCGGACACATTATGGAATGTAAGGGCATTTTGTGATTGCACAGGACTTACTGTAGGTTTTGTGAGGGATGGGGGAAGCATGAAAGAATGGATAAGAGAATCAAAAGGTCTGATCACATGACAGCAGGTGGCTTCTCAGGACACTTGTCTGCCCCTGTTCTGCACCTGTCCAGCAGAGTCTGTCCTGTCTTCTCAAAGAAGGGGCCAGGGACATCTACCTGTCCTATGACTAAGTCCTCATGCTGGAGAGATCCATGGGGTACATATATGTGTGCATATATAATTATATATATTGAATTATAACTAGTAGTAATTAATGGTAATTATTTGCCTTAATCCTATAATTATTAGTAGTTAACATATATTAGTGACATAACACATAATTAATATATTGATAATATATCATACATGAGGTGTGTATAAGGAGAGAGAGAAAGAGAGAGATAAATATGTAATAATGCTTCACACTGAGAGACCTTCACCTTGTTGAGCCAAAGAGGGGAACAGGATGAGGCCACTGGTGCCATTTGTGTGTCTGTCTGTGTTGATGGTCAGGCAGGTTGTACACGTGCAGGGGGGTTTGTGCAGGGTGTGAATGTGCGTGCACATTCCCTTACTGCCAATGCACACTCAGCCCCAGCACTGGTTGGAACCAAGGCTAAAAGCTGTGGCAGCATCCTCTCTGTTGGGCTACTGGACTCAGCTGCCCTCTGCAATAAACAGAATATATCTAGAATTCTCTATACATTCTAGATGCTCTTATAAACATTGATCTAAAAATAGCTAGCCATGACATCACCTTCAAAAAGTGCTTCTGTTCCCAAAGTCACTGACTGTTTAGATAAATTTTAGCCTCTACTAGTCCTTGCTATGCAAGTCTACACCCTCTTCTCTGCACCAACACCCACTGTAGCTCATGTGCCCCATAAGGCTTGCTGGAAAATAAGAACTACAATATAATTTACTGATACTTGTTAAAAAAATAAATTGATCTTAAACTTTTGAAGTGACAAACTTCAAACTGGCAACTAACCATATTGTTTATTGCAAAGGCTTTAGTGTCAACCACAAATCACTGAGGAAAAAATAAAAAAGCCCTCCATTTTGTTACATAGGTGAGGTAGAAGCAGAAACAATAGTGTACCTAAAAAAGTTTGGATTTTGATTAACTGTATTTCAGCTGAGTTAGATTATTAAAGAAACACACCAACAGTTCCCAGAGAGTCTAACCTACCTGGATGGCCACTATCAACAGCCTTATCAAGAAGGCCAACTGCAAGAACTGACAGACATACTCTAAGCCAAGTGACCTTTTGCCACTCATGGGAGCATTGTGCCTGGGCTTCCCAGGAAGGGATAAGATTCTATACAAAAAAATATTTATTCCTCACCTTTGCCAAGAGAGTGAAGACAGATCTCAAAACTGTTCAACCAAAACCAGAACAAAGTCTCATAAGGTTTCCAGACAAGTTTTCATATACTACTTTAATTTTTCTTCAACATCAGTGCAGAAGTATTTCCAACCTATATGTCAGGAAGCTAACAAAACTCTTCAGTTCCTAAACAATGATCACACTAGGACAAAAAAATCCCACCAGCTAACCTAAGGACAGAGTTAAATACTAAAGTGTTCTCAGTCAGAATTCAAGAGGGAAGAAAATATTTCCTGCTGATAAATTCTGACTTTGTAAGTAGTGCACTATGATCATGGCAAATAAGAAAATCTACCAGCATGATACTAAGGAACCTCAAACCCAGTTTTCTTTCTTTACATAATGTGGAAGAAATTAAACAGTCGCCACTCTGCTCATGCTTTTCTATTGTCACCTCGTCTCCAAGTGATGCAACTGGTAAATATTTTCCAAGCCAGCTAACACCATACTTGTATCATAGTCCTGACAGATTAAAATACTTCCTAGCTTCTCAGAAATCCAATAGCAAGATTAATATACTCCATTGCCATTTTTCCACTCAGGGACATATGGTGAGAGTATGTGTAGTACAGCCACCTGATGCATACCAGTCAGTCATTTGCATTTAATGGTTTCTCTTTCAAGAAACCTTTTGGCCCAAACACAGAGTCTGTCACTGCCTGAGACAAACTTCTGCCTCACAAACTCCAGACAGTAGACACTTGTTAAGTCTCACTACTTGCCTTCTCTAGTAAGAAGTATTTTTTTTCTCCTCCTCTTTCATCCACTGATCAGATTTCCTCCTATCTTTCATCGGGCTCAAGAAATGGAGATTAGGGAAAACTTTCCATAAGTATTGAAAGGCTTAAAGAGAAGCAACAGAATGGAAAACTCTGTCATGGAAAAAAAAAAAAAAGAAAAAAACCAAAAACTCTCCATTTTAGATGGCATTTTGTTTTTCTAGCCAAGAGATTTGGATCCGTTACAGACACTGCCAACATGAGCTAAAGTTAGATTGCCAAAAAGCACGGTGTTACACTGCCCCAGCACAACAGATCCTCCAGAGCTGCAAAGAAACAGTGTCAAGGGGCTGGTCTTGGTCTGTGTATTCCAGCCAGTAGATGAAATCTTTTTGGACTTCAGAAAAGCTTTTGATACTGTGTCTCACAGCATCCTTCTGCACCAAATGTCCATCATTCAGCCAGAAAAAACATATCATTCAATGGGTGAGCAACTGACTCATGGATCGGGCACAAAGGCAAACAGTGTGTGGGGTGACACCAGCATGGCATCTGATCACTAGTGGGGTTCTGCAGGGCTCTGTCCTCAGCCCTGTCCTTTTCAACATCTTCATTAATGACTTGGAAGGACTGGAAGGATCACTAAGTTTGCTAATGACAGTAAATTGGGAGAAGATGTCAACTTTCTTGAGGGCAGAGAGATCTCAACAAATTAGAGAGATGGGCAATCACCAACTTTATGAAGTTTAAAAAGGGCAAGTGCTGGATTCTGCACCTGGGATGGGGCAACCCTGGATGTGTGTATAGACCAGGGAATGAGGGGCTGGAAAGCAGCGCTGGGGAAAAGGACCTGGGGGTCCTGGTTAGTGGAAAGTTGAACATGAGCCAGCAGTGCCCTGGCAGCCAGGAGGGCCAAGTGTGTTCTGGGGGGCATCAGGCACAGCATCAGCTGGGAAACGGAGGTGATTGTTCTGCTCTGCTCTGATGAAGCCTGATCTTGAGCACTGTGCACAGTTTTGGGTGCCCCAATGCTAAAAAGACACTGAGCTGTTAGAGAGTGTCCCAAGGAGAGCCATGAGGATGGTGAAGGGTCTTGGAGGGAAAGTGTATAAGGAGCAGCTGAGGTGACTTGGTCAGCTCAGCCTGGAGGAGACTGAGGGGAGACCTCACTGCAGCCTTCAACATCCTCATGAGGGGAAGCAAAGGAGCAGGTACCGATCTCTTCCCTCTTGTGACCAGCAAGAGGACTCAAGGAAATGGCCTGAAGCCAAGTCAGGGGAGGCTTAGGATAGATCAGGAAAAGGTTTTTCACCCAGAGGGGAACAGGCTCCCCAGGGACTCGGTCACCGCACCAAGTCCAAAAACATTCAAAAACATTCTGAGACACATGGCATGACATCTTGGCGCTGTTCTGTGCAGAGTTAAGAGCTGGACTCAATCATCCTTGTGGATCCCTTCCAAATCAGGTTATTCTGTAGTTTTATCTATTAAATATCAGAGTTTCACTGTACTCCTTTGCATCTCTGTTCTCAGGTTACCAGCTCCCCAAACATAAATTTAAAGCCAGACAGGCTTTAAATCAGAAAAGTCTGGCTTTAAATCAGAAAAAGCAAAAGATTGGTGCACATGGAAGGCACAAATCATCGAAGAGAGCTCTGCATCTCAGGCCAACACAACCAAAGGAGAGCAAGGGAAGGGGCAGCAAGAGGAAAAACCTCACTTGGCTGATGAAACTGCATCTCAGTCCTGATCCAAGCTCACATAGACAAGTGACAGGCTTCTCACTTTGCCAACTCACACTACCTGTACTATCCAGAATGAAAACTATTAGGACAGTTGTAAGGGGCTACAGAACTCACACCTTCAGTGCACAAGTTATACACCTACACTTCAAAACACTTATACGTGCACATGTATAGGTGCTCACATTCAAGTCTCATGTGTGTGTGTTTATATATATATACACATATGCATGCTTAGAACTACAAGCAGACTCACTCACTGCTACTGTTTTGTTACCATCCCACTATAGTGAATTTAAGGAAAAAGCAGCCTGGCCTTAAAATGGAAATTGCCTTAAAAATATTATTAAGTCTGATGACTTGAAACAGAGACCACTAACACCCAGTCAAGAGCACTGGCTACACATAGGTTTTGACCCACTGGAGAAGCAGGTTTTAGCTCCAGGTAGCAAGCCAGGAGAAGATACAGCATCATACATTGCAAGAAGCATCACAAAGGATCAAGCACAGTTGCATTTCCAGTCATCACAGGATCTTTCCTGACTAGATGAGGCTTAGATCTCCCACTTTTGAAACTGGCAAGTCCTAAAGGAGTTTCAGGTGTCATAGCAAGTAGTTCAGCTCTGGGTGTGCCTAGGACTGTCCCTGTTTCTCAGGATCTGATCCCTGGGATTCATTCCCAGAATGATTGCTTCATCTTCTTACCTCCTTTCTCTTGCTCGGCTGAAAAGCACAGTACCTAGCCAGAAGAACATTTTTTGAGCCCAGAAAGGCCCATTTCCTTTGTTCCCATCCAGAATTTCAAACACTGCCTCACTACAGACCAACACACTCACACCTGCACAGAGATAATTTGAGTACAGCATACAGAGTAGGCAGGCTGATTATTTTAGGTAACTTTTCCCTCCTCCGTCATTTCATGGTCCTTCATAAGGTATCATTGTGCCTCAGCAGGACCAGGGACAATATCACAGGCAGTTTTGGAGATCGGTCCATGCAGATAAGGTGATTTTAAGGCTCAGAGGAGCCAGAGCAGCTGAATTTAATCACCAGACTGCTACCAAAGTCACAACATTTTCATAGAAGTAGAAAAAGAATGCAAGATACTTGTGAAGAGGAATGAGGAAGTACTAGCAGACACTTCTTACAGTCACCTTTCTTAAGTTTTAGCACCCTTCAAGAACCTTACCAGGAAGCAGAGGCTACTCATGCATGAGCAGCATGGTCCAGTGGAAGGTATCTCTGCCCATGGCAAGGGTGCTGGAATTAGATCATCTTAAAGGTCCCTTCCAACTCAAATCTTGCTATGCCTCTATGGTCCTTGTTCTGGTTGACCTAAGGGGCAGAGCCCTGAATTGAGCATATTCAAGAATAACAGTGGTAAAACTGAGCCAGGCCTCGGGCACAGTAACATCTTCACTCTTTCTTGAACAGCCTAAACTAAAGATTTTTAGGAAAAAAACCCAAAACACACAAAAACCCCCCATTCCCTATTCCACTTGCTATCACTTCCTATAGGAAATAAAGCAACCATTTGTGGGACTAGACCTGTCCCAGTGTGTGTTTAAGTCTTGAACAGCAGGGCCTAAGTCCTTGCATGGCAGAGTCCTAGACGGAGATCCTGAGTCTGAGCAGAGATCCAAACCAATGCCAAACCCTCCAGGGCCCATACCAAACCTCACCAGCATGTAGCAGGCAACAACACACATACCTCAACTAGTGACAATCACATTATGTGTACACCATTCTAGTGCCCCACATCGATCCTTAAAGAAATTAATTGTGCATTTCTGTTAAAAATAAAAATATTAGAGGCAGGCTATTGGCTTGCCAAAACCTCTGCAGGAAGCTTGGAAACCCCTCCAGAAAGTCAGTCATTCCACATCTGTGGTTTTGTATGGTCTCTAGCTTTTCAAAGATTTCACAGCCCTCAGAGGAGTATCAGGGTGTTTACCTTATAATTAATTAATTCCACAATTTACAGGAAAGGATGTTTGTACCTTAGAATAAAAATACTAATTTCTAAACTTTCGTGACAGTAGGAAAAATGAGGGACAATACATGCCTTTTCATGCATTTTCGTGACAGAAGTAAGCTTTAACTTGTATTATGTGTTGTGAAGTATCTGAAATGCAAACTGTCAACAGTGTGGTGCTTGTTTTGAAATTTTACATTTTTAAAAGGTTGGTAATGACAGCAAGACTTTTTACCACTAACTCTGTCATTCATTATGTGCAGGCACCACAGTCATAATTGCAAGGAGTTGTTTTCCAGGACTAGTGAGCAAGCATATTTATTGGTGTATCAGAAATAGCTTATTTTTCATAGTTATAATCAGAAGGACTCCAAATGGAAGATGAGCATCACCCTGTGGGAAGCTGGGGATACAGAATAGAAACATGAAAACCAGCATTAAATTTATTCCTTTCGTTAGCTAGCAATACAAACTGTTTACAAGAAAACCTCATCATCTTTCTGTGTCTTTCATCACTGTCACTGAATGTTGACCCATATGTGCCCTGTCTTTCTTTTTCCATTCAGCTCCTACGCTTCAGGCTTTATATCAAGCTATCCAAGTGGCAGCATCAACAACTAAAATATAGCAGTAAGGGGTATTTTTCCACAAGAAGGACACAGGTAGCACCAAGGACTGGTATTTAAAACTCGAGTGGAGTAAGGCCGCTGTTAGCCAAGCTCTCCTGAGGCCTGAGGATAACAGGCCCTTAAGAGCCACCAGCATATTGTTGTTTAACTGACATCAGTATACGCCAAAACATTTTTAACATCACAATTATTACCAGGATTTGGTAGACAGACGTAAAACTGAGACTGAATTTCTGAGTCATCGCCGTGGCTCACACCACCCTGTAAGTTCTTCCAGTGCACTGAGTTCAAAACAGCCTGAAAAAGGTGATGGCTTCAGTGCATGGATCTCCCTTATGGCAGACAAACCGTACATTTGCTCCCACACATGTATACAGACAGGAAACTGAATATGCAATTACCCAATTTGCAAGTGTGACACATGTGCACACATCTCTGAGGACACACCCTTTCAAGCTCCATCCTGTATTTCCCCAAATTTAAGTCAGTTTATTTCCTCCCACAGACACTGATCCTGCCTGCCAAATAAAATTCTGGAAAAAACCAAGAAATGAGTAGCACTGGTCACTCTGGCTGTTTATGATCCAAAATGTTTTTCACTCAATTAGTGCTTTATGTAGGTTCATTGAAAAAAAAAGATTAAAAAAACCCACCAAAAAAGATGGTAACAGGAACAGAAAAGTAAAAAACAACCTTTTTTTCTGGAAGTCAGTTACTCAGAGAGGAAAAAAATAACGTGAAACAGTATTTAAGAGGAAAACAAGTCCAGAGAAGCAGCCCATCCAGTGATGATGTTTTACTGTTACAGCTTATTTTAGGACAAGTCAGTACTGCTGGAAAGTAGCAGAGATGAGTAAGTTGTTTCTTAAGCCATGCCAATGATAAATGATTAAAAATTTAAACAAAACCAAAGAAACAAAACCAGTGAGCTTCCCTTGATTATCTTCCAGTATATGCAGTAAGACTGAGGAGGAGAGAAACTACCTGCATGCTACAATTACAATAACATTAACTACTATATCAGCCTATCAGGCATTTTAGCTACTCCGGTGACTGCCAGAGATAATAACTGACAGCAACACCAGCATCAGGGATACAGAATAAAATAACAATTGTTGGAGTAACACCATCTAGAAACAACTGTTTTTCACAGGGCCAGCTGCTCAAGTGTCCAGCAAACCCTGGGCCTTGGTAACATTTGTGTGCTGGGTCCAGTGAGTGCAAACACGGGAGAGGATGAAGGAGGCTGGCCTGAGCTTCAGCCCCTGCCCACGGACAGGAGGCTGTGCCCTGCCTGGCTCCCTGCCACGTGCCACAAGCACCTCCAGTGAGCAGACAGGCACCATCATCCCCTTACGTGAAACCCAGCAGCACTGAAGTGTTTTGTTTCATTTTTAGTTGGGAAAGTCATGCTAGGCCACTTGAGTTGAACAAGATAGCTGAAATATGTAAAGTGTACAGTTAGAGAATTAACCCCAACTTTATCTAAGGAAAGCTCATGCAGAGCCAAATACTTGAGATAAAAGTCAATTACAAAGCTCAGTCAGGCCTGTGCCACCTTGCAAGCCAGCCCAGACACTGAGCTCTGCTGCTGTAAGGGAACCATTCTCAACGCAAGAGCTATAGATTCACATACACACAACACAGATTTGAGCCATGAGTTTATAAACATGAAGCTGCAGCCTTGGGGAATCATCACATCTTGAGGTCACCTTGCTAAAATCCAGTCCCAAACTCCACCTGCAGTCATGAACCAACATGTGGACTTTCAGATTATTATTACTGTTATGATGATTTTTCTGTTTATTATCTAGTATTGGTAGCAGAGGCTGTAAAGTTGAAGACTGTCTTTTAGATGGAGACTAGGATACAGTGCAACAGTAGGCTCTCCTTTGAAATGAAGGATCCCGGGCACCAACATAACTTTGACAAAGCAATGACAATGCAATATTGGATTCTGACCTACGGGGACAATTTCTGGAATAAAAGAAAATTAGATCTCAAACTTCTCAAATCCTTTTGGAAGGCAGGCTCTGAAAATCAAAGGCAACTCCAGGACAGGTGCCCTAATCTACCACGCTGAAACTCCAGACAAAGGCAGGCATAACCATCAATTTAGTGTTTTCTGCCCACTGCACCCTGAAAATTGTGAGACCTTTACAGTGCAGCTATCAAACCTACAATCTAAAGAAGTCTAAACCCCAAATAGCTATGATTACTTGTTAGAGCCTGATGATCTTCTCTCCAGATTTTCTAATCTTCCTACACATATACGTAAGCAAACACAGTGAATCTGAACTATGTAATTAACTTGTATTCTGTGAAGTTGTTTTTTTTTAATTTTACTGCTCATTATTCAACATGCACACATCCATACTAATGAAGCAACAACTTAACCTGTACAAGAGGAAGTGGGTTGTGATTTGCTACCAACAAACACCTCCGTTATCAGAGTGTTAATCAGCTCAAATATTTTTGTTGCTTACCCTCAAAGCATTTTGGAGCACACTGAGGACTGGCTCCTACCTTGGGACCAGAGCACCAGGGCCACCTCACAGCCAGGGAGCAGGGCAGGCTGGTGGGCAGCCCTGGCTCTGGGCTTCAGGCATCTCCCTGGGGACAGGTCAAGGCTAGGGTAGCACATCAGTGCACAGGCCAGGAACAGCACTGTCCATGCCCAGGCAGGAGGGTAGCAGGCTCTTTTAGAGCAGCTCATGCAAAAGACCTGAAGCTGAACTGAAAGTGAGGTCATGGGCCACCATAGGTGAGGCTGCTTAAGGGCACTGGGGACAATCAGTCCCAGTAAAAACTGTTTGTAGAGTCAAAACAAGTCTCATGAATAAAGGAACCATCATCCTGCAGCCTCTTTCAGAGGTTAAAGGCACATAAAGTCACCTGACATTAATGCCATTTTCAAAACTCCTTTTGAGATTCTGGGGGGAAAAAGTTCATAAAAACCTTTCCGTCTCCCTCTTCATGTGCTCCTATCTCAAGGAAAAGGCCAAGCAGATAACATCAAACTTACATGGAAATTACTGTAGAAGGATGTAATTAAATATGACTCTGGATGGGTCAATTTCAAACACCTGGTTTTCCACTGGATGGCATGAAGACCAGACAGGCATCTGCTCTGCTTCCAGTGCTCATTAGCAACCTGTCTGTCCCTTAGAATTAATACCTTCATGCTGAGTGTTTTGGGGCTTTACCATGGAGGTTACAGAAACCTCACCCCAATTTCAGCAGTTTCAGCACACATAGTGGTTCTCTTTCATCAAGATACCAAACCAAATTACTGGTTCTCCTTTTTGTCTATCAAATACATATTTAGCACCATTTTTTCCCAGCTATATGAAGCTGACTAGCCTATACTTATCTTTCTAAAGAAAAGCCTCATCTAGACAGCTCAAAACCTGGAAATTTACGATATGCCAGAGGAAGACAGAAATCATAGCTTCTAAGTATTATGCCACATTAGTTGTACAGAAAAGAGAATCATTATGGCTATTTTATACAGACCAGCTGCAAAGGCAGCAGCCACAGCACTTGCTACCACATGGCTATTTCAGGACTGCAGATGTTGGCCTTACTAGCCCCAGGAATCCGCCGCAAAAAAGGATCCCCAGGAAAGCATTTTCTTTCTCTTCTCAGTGAGAAGCACTAACACAGAGACCTAGGAGCATCCAGAAATTTAGATGTGACGTTTCTGCACAAGGATCTTGTTTCCTCTAAACTTCAAAGGACTCTAGGTTTGTGCATTAGAAACTGGAGACCACTTTTTACAGAGTCCAGCATTTTAAACAGAAAGTGGAGGGGCAGATTTTCTGTAAGAAAGGGTTAAAGAGCACTGACCCAGCCTAAACACAGTGCACTAAGAAGCCCAAGTGACCTGATGGCTGAGGCTAAAAAAAGCTGCAGCCACGTGGTAGAAGGCTAAAGGAAAAGCGTTTAGAAGCTTAGTTTTTCTTTTCCTGACTGCTAGAGAGGATGGGAAGGGCAGTAAAGAAATCTCCCCTGGGTTATAAAAGACTACTATTGTGTTATGCATAAAACAAAGATATGGAGATAACTGTGAGAGAACTTGAAACCAATTTTCTCATTAAAAATTTAGGTATTTGGTAGTGTATGGGGGTTTAATGCTTAATTTGGAGAAGGAAAATTGGGAGGGGGGGAATTGGAAGAAAGGAAGCAATGTATGCATATTTAAACTGCCTAGAAAGCAGGGAAGAAAGGATGGGAGAGAAACAACTGGCAGTTTGACTAGAAGGTAATTCCCACCATATACCTCTCTTCTTGAAGGGTGGTGCCACCCTAGCAGAATTAGTTCAATGATTCTTTATCCTTCTCTTTGCTCCCTGGTGCCTCTTACTGAGACATTTTACTGACAATGGAAAACTTGCCCTTCAAGGCTTTGGCACAGTTTGTGACAGATCATTAGCACAAAAATGCAGTCTCTACACCAATTACTTCATTCGTTGATCACATGAGGGCACAAAACCATTATTTACTGTGTTTGAAAATGACAACTCAACAAGCAACATAAACTTAAAGAAAATGGCTCATTATTTTGTTTTACCTGTGCTGGAATTTAGGTAGTTCTGCATACTAATGCAAAACTTGGTTTTGTTAATTAAACGACCTTTTTCGTACTCAGAGCTCATAAAAAATAGCTTTTGTTTTTATGACACAATGCTTCTCTACTTGCTCAAAATTGCAATGGAAAATGAGTTAAGCATTTTAATGGAAAAATAATTAAATACTAGCTATAGATTTATGTTACTTAGGTGTGAGACCCAAATTAATTTCAACAGCAATTTATTTAATTTGAACCCATGCATCCCACATGCTACATAAAGCACTATGTCCCATCTATGATAGGACTGAAGTATTTAATATCTCATTCCCTACTGGAAATGTGAGAATTTTTATGGAGTGCATTTGTGAAATATCTCCTTTACAGATATAACCTATTTCTCTGGAAACAAAAACAATCTGACAAATTCCCCGACCATCTGGTGATTCCTGAGGCACATTTTAATGCCATGCTAAAAAGATTAGTTTGCCCCTGTGTTGCTGACCCCAGTGGACGGTAGGCTACACCTACTGCTGCAGCCTCTAGGGAAGTGTTTGCAGCAGTGTGCTCAGCTTTGAGCCTAAATACCCACTACACAGGCAATGGATAGTCTGACATTTCAAATCCACTACTGAGTATACCAAAGGTGCTGAGGAGAGCACCAGTCTTCACATATGGATGTCCCTGTACAGCAGGTTGCATAAATTTAACTTAGAACCTCACCACAAGCTTTTATGTCTTAGTGAGCCTGGCTATGCCTGAAAGACAAACAGGCTAATTTAAACACTTGAAGGTATTTTCTTGGCATATAAAAAAGTGTGAACTTTAGAAGAAGTTCTTAACTGAGACTCTTTGGTTGAATTGGTGGTTCTATGGCCTTCTGGCACATAAATGGTGTGTAAACATACACACACATTCATATACATAAGAGGGTGGGCAGAAAGAGCAGAAACAGTCTACCCTAGGGGCACACTTGCATGCCTTGCCTATTGCAAAGCAGTGGGTATTGCCTGGATTACTGAAAGAATAAAACAATGATCTGTACATCTGCTGTAATTATTTGCTTTGAAGGCTGCAGTCTAGATAAGAAGGGACTGGGAGGGACAGAGAACAGTGGATTGTATCACTTGTAACTTCTCCAGCAGGAAACCAACTCAATATATCACATACATCTGCTAACTCACTAGCAGATGTGCCAAATCATCAGTTAAGTTTACTGGTGATTCCTCTTACCTGGCTTTTCTAATAGTGTCACCTGCTTTTGGAAAGAGCACTTGGTAAGACAAGGCTGAGGTGCAGAGGCCTCTCAGAAGAGAGGGACAGTAACACACAAGGTAAGCCTGGACCTGTCGCAGTACTTGCCATTGGCAGTGACAAAAGGCACACAGCTAGGCAAAAGTGTACAACCAGTTGAGTGGGGAGCGATCTTTTCCTGCAACAAGCACGTGCTCTCCAATGATTCAGCTCAGACAAACTTCCTGAATAACTGATAACTAATATTTAATAATAGAGAATATCATTCTCTCCTACAAGTTTGTCCAGTTTCCCCTTGAACATACATAAAATATCGTATGTTCATATATAACAAAATATAATTTGGTATGTATAAAAACATATATCAAAATAACATCCTCTGATAGGCTTTTCTGCTGCTTAACAAGAAGTTTCGAATCTGAGCACTGCCAGTTTCATTGAATATTCCCTATTTCTGCATCATAAGAGTCACTAAGCAGTCTAACCCCACTCACATTACTTGTGACATTTCAAATATTACATGTGGGATCTGCTTCTCTCCCTTCCAGCTTGAAGAGTTGAAGTCTGTTGAGATGATTTCTTATCCAGAAGTCATTGCTTACCTCTGACCTTTTTTCCTTCAGTTTTATTATCTCTTTTGGAGGTAGGCTTGGTAGAGGATTAAATGGAAAAGAGAAGTACAGGATGAGAAGCAATATCATAAGAGTACACAATGTGCCAGATATAGGTATACTCTGATTTTATACAGTGGTCCAGGGCTGTCTGTTCTGGACTCTACCATTACTGTGCATCATGTTGACAGCAATACAAGTGACTACAAAAAAAAATCTTAGAATCACAGGATGGTTTGGGCTGGAAGGGACCTTATTATCTAATTCCAACTCCCCTGCTGTGAGTAGGGACACCTTTCCCTAGGCCAGGTTGCTCAGGGCTCCATCCAGCCTGGCCTTG
Source organism: Drymodes brunneopygia (assembly GCA_013400955.1). Taxonomy (NCBI): domain Eukaryota; kingdom Metazoa; phylum Chordata; class Aves; order Passeriformes; family Petroicidae; genus Drymodes; species Drymodes brunneopygia. The sequence goes on along the minus strand of VZTZ01021762.1, from coordinate 161,299 downwards.
TCCATGTGCCATTCCTCAGAAATGTGAGAGGACAAACAATTTCTTGTGTGCAAGATGGGAGTTGTTCCCTCCACCTACCCCTGGAGCATCACTTCTTATCTGTCTACACAGAATTTTAATAACTGTTCAGTATCAGGAGGTTCTTCTGAAACTCTTTATAGCCTGCTTTGGTTATTGCACCCTGAACACCAAGATATCAGCAGCAAAACAGTTACAAGGGTAGCTTTTTTATAATACTGGTAGTGGTCAATGGTCTGGGTGTCAAACTACTTTCTTTCAAGTATCCTCAATCCCAGACAAATACAAGCAGCCTAATTGAACAGTTCTGGTCTCCTGACCACTTCTAAATTTTTAAGTGTATTGAAGGGTAAGAATTGCTGTGCCAACTTATGTTCATGCTGGAAGTTGAGTGTTTCTACATAAACAAAGAGTCTTTGACTCAAGGGTTTTATTCCCCTTTCTTTCCATAAAACATAGACAGCACTTTACTTGCTGACTACAGTTTTTTCCAGTCTAAACACCCTCTATTGTATGCATCACTGAGGTATAAATAGAGCCATACAAACAGTGATTGTTACTACATTAACTTCTCTGAGATGAATTTGCAAGATGGCCGGTTTATGGTTACCACTGCACACTGACTTGCCACAGAGCCAAGAAAACTGTTTTTTAAATATGTACTTTCTGCCAGTAATAAAGAAGATGATTAGTGTATGATTCTAATGAATGTATGACACCTGCAAATGCAAAGCTAACATCCTACACAGCGGAGTCCTGCTGGGACAGAACCAGCCCTGAAAACACATGCTGTGTTAACTCAAAAAATTTGTCATTCCATCACAGACAGAAATTTTATACAGTAGACCTTTACTGTGAGTTAATGAACTGATTTAAGCTATCTAATGCTCACACAGGAAACACACAGTTCTTGTACCTCAGTCCAACATAGTTAGCCTTCTCTGCCTTGTGGTAAGCCTTGAATCTGCAGGCAGTTTTTTGAACACTAGACAGTGCCACTCCAATGACAAATGTTTTAACTTTCACACACTGATTTATTTGAAAAGGTTTTCTTAAGCAACTTGATGGCAATAATTTCATGGACACTTCTTCAGGTGCAAGACAGAGGTATATGAACACCTCTATACACACACGAGAGGATCTCTCCCTAATCTGTTACAGCTAAAAACCAACAGTTGTTGTGACAATGATGCTGTCTTCCTATATACTTTCTGAAAAGCATGGTATTGCACTGCATCAAGGGCATCTTCATGCATACTCTGACTCTACTCTTGACCTTTGAACTTGACTTTCAGAAGTTTACTATTAAAAGTGAAGTGAGCTCAAAATTAATGCTCTAGCTTGTTCCACATTAAAAGGTGTTCATAAAAATGGGGTATAAACAGTTGGGAAAGCCAACAATCATATCGTTGTTGCATCACTTGTTAGCCAATATGCTGCACTTCTTAATCCCCTCTTCTTTCTAGTCATGTGTTAGGTTTGGTCTTTTTTAGCTGCACCATTGCAAAAACAAGGGTCCATCAGAATTTCATAGAGAAAATTTTTCTGAACAAATAGGACTGTTTCTTTTACATAAGAGATGGGAGAAAATGGTGCTACCTACCTGAATCCAGACAACTGTAGCATAGGAGACTTAGGTGACTTAATTGCCATTTGGAACACACTAGACATGGCTACAAATGACTGTTAAATAAGTCAACATTGTGTCTTAGGGGGTTTGAACAGCAAATTTTCCAGCAAACAAAACAAAATACTATCTTAATGCATGTGGACACCATTAGGAAATACCAGGATTTACTTCTTCATACCTCTTCTTTAACAGACCAGATATAAGGGAGTCAGAGTTACTTCCATTTTCAGACATAAGGGAATAACCCATAATCAAATTGACAGCAATAGCTTTTCAAAGTATAACTGCATGATTTAAGTGGCAGCTCGAAACCACTGTTTATTAGATCATACCTGCACTGTCAGTCTCATACATTGAGCAGAAACAATTTCTTAGCATTAGTCTCTTGGTCATCTTAAGGAAGATCTTGGAATAGAAATACAGACAGTAGTAACTCCATGTAGTGGTGACTACTGACCTCACAAAATCAGTCATCTCTTCCCAAGAAAGAGCAGCAGGGGCAACACTTAGAACTAGATTGAACAGTACACATTACTTGTAATATGAAGGTCAGAGATAAACTTCCGTAAAGAAATACAGTGAAAATATGCACTCTCCTCTCTGCAACAGAGCCAGTGCTCATCACTTGTCTTCCAAATTAAAGACAGAGAAGCCAAGCACTGTCTTCCCATTGCAGCCACCTTCAGGGATTTCTCTTCTCATGTCACAGTTATGCCTAAAGGACAAATCACTGCAGTCCACATGAGGAGTGAGGGGGAAAGCACTGAATCCTTACTTCCCTCAGTCTCAGCAAAGAACGGGTGCCGAGAATTCATCAATTATTTATGCAGCTGCCATTACTTCTTTTGCTCTTTATTCCCCAGATTGAAATACCTCTCTCTCTGGACCAAACTCCATCTTCAATTATTCATTCAATTGGGCAATTTTTTTCTCTTGCTCATTTAAATTCTTTTTTGTTTGTTTGTTTGTCTTGAACTGCTGGAACAGCAACGATTTGTGGATTAGATAATTCTGAGTTTGAAAGTTAGCCAAGAGCAATAGGGTGACCTGCAAAGTAAATCATCCAGACTTGGCAAGGAAGATGAGCAAAGAATATTGCATTGTATCATATCATAACCATGGTAGCTTGACCCATTTGGATAGTGGCACCCATAACAACTGGATAACTAGCACAGCTGAAGTACCTGTGCAGTTTGCAGATTCAGAAGTTACAGTGAGCTCTGCATATCTGTTGCAGCATATAAATCCCAGATAATCACACAAGCAACAAGTAAAATACCCAAAGAAACATGCCAGTCAGCTCCCAGTGCTAAGACTCCAAGCTAGAGTTCACTCTTTCATCTTCAGAAGAAATTTCTTATTTTGCTAAGAAACAGAATTAAAACAAAAATCAGTTTTTTAAAACTAGCTCTATAAGCATGCCCTTGTTTCCACCCTGTATTACACATGCAGGGTACTCTAAATTACCACAGAAGCTAAAGAAAATGAGAGAGAAGGATTTTAGTTTCAAGCCCACAAAATCCCCACATTTTCTCTGGAAATCCCTGTCTGAGTCTCTGAATTTTATACTGAATCTGTTATGCTGTTAAGGCTTCAGAAACATCATTTATCCATCTTTTTTGAGGTTTTGCATGCTATCTTTTATATAATGAAAGCATTAAAAAAAAAAAATGCTCAGGAAACAATTTCTCCCTCTTCCCATTCTTTGCATGCAGCTTGAAAAATCTTGTTATTCATATACAACCACTTTGTCTCCTGTTTCCCCTAAACAAGACATTAAGATAACTAAATGTAGAATGTGAAAGTTGTGAAATGAGAGGGAAAAGCACCAAGAAAGCTAGTGACTGTCATTACACAGACAGCTGTTATGCAATGATTAATTATGGAGATAACAGTGGTGACACCATGCCTAAGGCTGAATCAATTACCTGTCTTCAAAAGTGTGGATTTTTTATATTAAGTTCCAGAAATTTTAATATGCAATGTATAAGCAATTCTTCTTACATTATTAAAATAAAACAAAAAACAACCCCAAAACCCCAAAACAAAAATAAAAACCAAACAAAAAAACCACAAACAAAAAACCCCAACCAACCAACTAAAAAAGCAACAAAAAAAAGAAAACTGTCTGGGAAGTCTCATTGTCTTAGAAATTTTGATTTCTCAGCATGCTGGATAGCAAACAAGGCAGTTTCTGTCTTCTGGTCTAATCTGCATTATCCTACTCTACTAAGCAGAAGTTGTTTTCCCACCCAACAGGGTCCTGTGGAAACACAGTAGAAGGGCTTAAACTCTGTGTTATGCTGATGAGTTATATCTCTCTCTTAGATCCACTGCACCCTGCAAACATGCATTTTCCAGTGCTAAACACTGAGATAAATTGGCCAGATAATGCCTATCAACACTCAGAGGACACACAGCTCTTTGTTGACAGAGCATCACTGCTACACCCAGTGATTCAGTATTTGGAGAAGACCAATTACAAGATGAGAGAAGGCTGGTTGAAACTGAAGCTGAGGTAGGTGAAATGATAGTCACACCATCAGCAGCCTTATTTAAAAAAAAAAACATCCACAACTTCTGGCTGACAGCTGGAATAGATCACCCTTCCTTTTTGACTGCCATGAGTATCTCCTGGGGAGAGGAAGGAGGGGGCCAGGGAGGATGAAGTGCTGGTTGTGTAGAAGACAAAGTCACACATTCAGTCTTTTAAATAAATATCCGACACAAACCTCATCCGCAATTCTTTGCTTTGTTTCTTCTATAAAACTGCACATGGTAATTAAAAATAAATGGGAAAAGCCACACACAAGGCACTCTACAGCACTTCTGCCTCAACAAGGTGGGAAGAAAAATGATGATAGATATTGGGTGCCCTAATAGAATGTAATAAAGAAATATGCAGGGCAACATGCACAGAATACAGAAGAATAAGACAAATGTGAATTTAAATGCCCACATTCAAATAAAATTATTTGAACCATTAATTCTACAACAAAGAAATATTAGCCAGACATAGGGATTTTTACATAAGTATCAATCTGTTGCAGAAAATAAGCCAAAACAGATATATGTTTTAAATTAATATGTTAAATTCCTTCTACTTCACACAGGTTTTGTTCAAATAAATCTGTCTTTAGCTTCTATCCCAGATAAATATTTTATAAATTTCAAGGTGCTATTAATATGGCTACTACTTTAAAGTTACGTTTATGTTAGTAACCCATATAACTAAAACTGCTTTACAAAAGATTCAGTGGGAGCATCAGTACATATTAAAGGCCACAGACTAAGTGTGTAACTATTAGCCTCTCCCCCATATGGCTTGAAAAAGTATTAAAATAGACTCACTTCAAACACCAAAGCACAACAAGCCCTGTTCATCCTGACAGGATGGATGTATTTTGTGTCACTCTTTGATTATAGCTTAAGCACTGGATTAGTCACTTCCACTTGGAAATTATTTATTAGAGAGTTTTAAAGGTCTTCATCTCATATCATTCACTATTAGGTACTTTATGCAGTTGCACAGATACAACATAAGCAAAATACAGTTCAACCTTATTTGATTATAGCAGCACTCAGCTTTCATAAATAAAGAGAGAGAAAAGACAGAAATAATTCACTCTAAACCCTCAGCAGAACAGGGGGTATTTCTGAAACTGCCAGTGAAGGCAAAGGGCTGTGACTGCAGTGCATTCATTTCGTTTCACTTGATTTGCGAGTCTGCCTTTTCTCCCATTAGAGAGGAAGCAGGAGCTCATGCAGTAACCTCTTGGAGTTGCTGAGCCCAAGGCCTTCAAGAATAACAGGTCTGGGTTCTCAGTGTCTTGAGGAAACCCTGCATCTAATTTTGAGACTTCTTCCACAGGCGGTATGACTGCTAGCACATCTCTCCCTCCCCACCGAGTCAGAGCCATGCCTACCCTCCTGGAGCTCAAAAGGAGCTACTTATTTCAAGCTGCCACTTACAATAGCTTCACAAGAACATGGTGATGTGAATTAGGAGGGTTCTCCCTCTTCCCTGCTTTCCCCTCAGCCAGTAATTCCTTCCCACAGAGAGAGAGGTGTTGGATGGATCTAATATGCCGATGAAATACTACTGCAGAAATCACTGTTTAACTTCTGCATGCTCTGAGGGTGACCAATGAACATTTTGAATTCCATGTTGAGAACACTTTGTATTAACTATAATGCTGTCAATTAACCATTGCTATGACTTCAGTGGATGTATGCTCAGGACCTTTTCATCTGTAAGGACTTCTGTGCTGTGGTTTCAGCTGTCCATTAGAAGTGCAGTCTCTTCAGAAAACATCAAAAGACAGTCTCTTCTTCCCTTTTAAATTTCATTCTGTAAATTTAAATCTAGTTATTATGTGCATTGACAATAGCCTTTCTATGCTGTTTGTTTCTAGAAAGTGACATTACTCCCTTTGAAAAAACAGGAGGAGGAATCTGTGGAAATAAATGTGTTGTGGCAGGGGACCACTTTGGAGCAAGGCTGCTTCACACAGGGCAAGCAGCTGTACAAGGAGCTCGCTGAGGGACTGAGTCCTTCACAACTGCAAACCACCAGCAGGAAGTAGCCTCTGTGTAAGGAAGTGATTAGGTATTTATATCCTTCACTGTGGCCAGTAAACAGAATTAGTGTGACTTGGACCAAGTTTTAATTATACAGGAGCTTAATGATCTAAGCTGCTGTGGGAGGAGAGCGTGGGGGAAGAGAATGAAGGGTCAACAAAGTGCATCTGTCTGTTTTCTCTCCTTCCCTCTTCAGAAATGGCATTCACAGGGCTGCTTTTCTGGGTTTTTCAGGGTGTTTTTTCCCCCCTTTTAGTCCAAGGAATATTAGATTCATGACTGGCTCCTGAAGAAGTGCAAAGCAAGGTGATGTTCAGTCATATTTCAACGCACGACTCCTTACCAGCCTGTAAATCACTAGGCTTAAAACACCAGCAACCTCATCTCTCAACACACATCCTCAAACCTGCTAGGCAGGTGAGAAAATCCTCTCTGAATGGCACCTGGCCACACTCTGTGAGCTGACAAAGTTACTCTTCTGCCTTGACCAGAAGCACAGCTTGGCTGTCTCAGTGAAGAAGCAGCACTGATTCTATTACTGGCTGCTCTAATTAGAGCTCTCAGAGAATGGGTTAGTTCCTCCTTGTCTGGAAGGAAACTAGTCTCCTTCATACTTAACTCCAGGAACTGTAATACGATTACATTTGACTCCTTATTTTTCCTACATCCTCACAAATCAGAATCAAACCAAGGAATATTGAATTGAACATTACTGTTTCATTCCAGCTACCAGAAAAAGCTCTGAAAAACATGCAGGTTCAGTGAGAATGTTTTGATCCTTTCTGATTTTCTTTTGCATAGAAGGAACACTCCATGAAAATACCCAACACTTAGCTTGCCTAGGGGTTTGCCTCAGTTCTTCTGTTGCAGCTAGCGTGGCAGGGAAAAAAGAACATTTGCACTATAGAACTCATATTTTGCATTTCTAAAAGTAGTTAAAGTCAAGGCCTTGGCTGGTCTTCCTAGGCAAATGGAGTGCCTGTACAGTTTCAGATCTTACAAAAGATAATTTACAGGGATTGCATTAGCCCCTGACATTCATTTTTAGTCTGGAAATAAGTAATGATAACTGGAATACAAGCTAAAGTAGTTAGACTCCTGTTTTCAGTCACAAATACAGATATTTCCCTTTTTTGTCTTTCAAGTGCTAGTTGCTACACCAGCTTCCAACATGACTCCAAACTGACAGAACACACATTACTGTCATAAACAATAATGCCACCACATTAAAAAAATAGGGCCCTTGCATGCACTACTTGCACAAAAATAAAATGCTTTTATGCAAGTAGTTTGCAATGCACCAGGAAAAAAGCAAAGGTGATCAACATGATTATTCCCACAGGGAAGCTGAAAAGCACCCTAACAATAAAGGTGATCTGAAATGTGACTTTAAGACAAACAAAGAACCTATTTTCTTTTACATCGGGCTGAGCATTGAGATAGCTCTAAACAGAAAGGTACAGCACAAAAAATTGCTATTTACTGCCATCCTTTTTCATCACTGGAGCTCATTATGATTCTGACTAATAAAGCTCCCTGCCAGCAGGGGTAAACCACTGCTTTGTCAGCTCAATTGCCACTCACCTGCCCAGAACACAGTCCTGCAATCAATCAGCCCTGTCAGGACAGAGACACCAAGTAAAAAGATGGAGGGGGATTTGAGTTGTATCAATTTGCCCCGTGGATGCTCAACTGGAGAAATTTCAAAACAGAATTGAATTACTACTCACCTGTGCCTCTGCTGAGAGGACACACACTTAAGTACTTGCAAGCAATATGCAGAGCACAGATGTGTGGGCAAGGCATTGATGCATAGCTCAGGTAAAGGTTACACAGATTTAACAGCTGCAATTACAAAGCAGCTATTCAGCACTTAAGTGCTCCTCACCCTCTGCTGAGACTGCAGAACACAGCTTCATGCTTCCCACACTTCTGAAATCAATTTATCAAAGGTGTGATTTTCTTTTCAAAATGGCTGGTACTGGTTTTCAGCCTAATGAGGAGTATCAGCCCATGTGGTGAAAGCAACCTTAAAACTGAAGTTACCTTTTTTACTGTAAAATATACCTTTTACACTATCAAGCAGACAGTATTATTTTGATAATCCAGCTGATCATCATTTAAGGGATGATCAACTGGATTCAAGTGCCAAGAGAAGAAAAAACTCAAGTTACCACACTTGAATACACAGTCCCATACATCATCATCTCTGAGTCAGATACCATAGAAACCCAAGTCTTGTTCAGTGTGATAAAGTTTGGTACAGCAAAAATCTCTTTCTCTATGCCTAAAGATAAAAAATTTAAATGTCGAAAATAAATCAGAGAGAGTTTTATTCTGTAAGAAGCTATCTACCATTTTAAGCCAGACTTTTGCAGTTTATCATTCTGAACTAGACATCTTTTGCAATTAAATTGGCTTTCCTTTAGGCTATGCTGTTGATAAATATAATTTGTGAATGAGCTATATACTGTTTCTGCAGATTCCAATTTCTTCACAAACTGAAGCAACAGAAAGGAACATCACTTATTCACCTAGCATAAGTGCCACACCAAGAAGTCATCGCTTAGATTTCAAGAAAAGAAATTATTTTAAAAACCGACATGGTCTACAGGTTACCTGCTTTCATATTGCACGGAGACCTACCTTCTTACAAACATTATTATATATATTTACACAGAAACCATACAACAGAAAACAATATTGTCAGTTCCAAATGCCAGCTAATCCCATAACACCACAGTAAGAGAAATGATCCAAAACTGATATTCTTTACTCCCTGAGGAGCTCACGTAAGACCACATGTTGGCACATGCATAGGGGTTATGTGCTGTGTAATTCTACTGTGCCTATCAATCACAAGCATCAAGACCAGGGCTTTTCAGAGTTTTCATTCTTGCAGGTAACACTGCTGGTGAAAACCTGGAGGGCAATGCTTCAAAACAAAGCAGTTAGCAATGTTCACATCTGGGATTTACTGTATTTCATGACTCCCATTCAACTTCAGGGAATGACAGCTTAAAAGGTTGCAGTCACATGGAAAAACACTATGATGAGAGGGCTACAAGATAGATTGCTTCATATCATGGAAAGAGTTTTTACAAACAGAAAATCCCACAGTGAGTTATTTAACTCTGCAATAGTTGCAACACTTGACCAGTATTTCCAAACTGCTGATATGGAGTCAAAAGGAAGGTTTTAACTAACACAGTTATAAGGTTCTAGGCCTTCATTTAAATGCAAATAACATGCACTGAACCTGTGTAAAACAAAATATATTTCTGTATTCTGTGGCTCCTGGCTAGAATACTTCTACATGTACCCACTTCACAGTCCAGCAATGTGACTGGAAGAGAGACAGCTTATTTTAAATGAAACTGAAACAAGAGGGGAGGAGAAAGAACTTATTAAGCAGAAAACAGCATTTACCTACAAATAACTCATTTTAAACATGCAAATCTGTTCAAGAAGCTTAAAAAAATAGCAGTTACTCAACTCTAAATGTTGAAAAAGGAAAACAAACCAAAGGCCATTTGAAGAGAGATCCTCTGCCATTCCATGCTACAATTATTCTATTTGCAATGAATTGGAATGCTCTGTAGTACATAATAAAATGGGAGACTTGGAAAATGTGACTATGCTTTCAGAATACCTATCAGAATTATTTTAGGCAGTATTTTTAACACATGAAATAGAGATTAAAAGCAGGCCAGTGTAAAGGTTACCAACTTTTTTGACAACTCATCCTTTGTAAGTGTTTTTCAGAATGGAGCAATTTTTCTAATTTCAAGAGTTTTATCATAACACTTGAAGCAAAAACTTTTGCTCTCCAGGAGAACAAATGTGAGAGCATTAAGTATTTGTTTTTCCTTTACAGAAACTATTCACCAAACTGAAACTTCACTCTTCGAAGCTGTTTGCTCTACAACACACAGGTGACTTCAACTCTGTTAAGGCTGCCAGACATGCAGGGCCAGATGCCCAGAGCCATCAAGAAAAAAGGATGTTGCAGAGGTCAAAACACAAAACAGAGAAAGAGGGTAGAATGAGAAATAGGACATCACTGGGAGCAGGGCTTGATTCTGGAGAAGACACACCCAGTCAGATCATCTCAAGGAAAAAGTCAGTAAAACAAAGACACAAGCAAGCATTAAACCATGCACTGTCAGTGTCACTGCACACTCCTCACATTACACAGGACTCACAGATTCAGGGAGGTTGTCCTGCACATGAAGTTTTTACACCACAGCTTTTCCTTTGCTTCTCCTTTAAGTTGAGGGAGATCTGGAAACTGCTAGAGTCAAATCAGGAAGAGTGAAATCACCATAGGTACTACCCATACAGTGTGGGTCTTTTGATGTCATCAGAACAGTATTTTCCAGGGAAGGAGTTTCAGACAGTTAGTCATTGGTGATAGCACAAGATAGGAGGCTAATTACAGCACTATTTCTGCACAGCAACTTTCTGTCTCCTTGTAGAACCCTGTAATGAGAGCACCACTTTTATGGTACTCAAGGTGAGAGAAGATAGCTGTTTTGTGCTGCCCCTACAAGGACAACAAATATCACGGCGGCCTTGGAAACCACAGTTAAGAAAAGAACAGAGTAAATGAAAAGAGGATAAATTGCAATCTTACAATATTTTAAAGAGAGTTTCTTGATTGACAACCCATGTTCTCAGCATAAATCCCTGCTTTTGACAACTATGCTTTGAGAATTTCACAATAGAAGGGGGGAAAAAAGAGAAGTTGGAAAAAAATGAACACTATATGTTACACAACTCATTGCCAGCCAGGTACTGATCCCTCTGTAGAATCAACCCACTTGAAGTAATAAATCAGCAAAACTTCACAGATGAAAAAAATGAATCATTATGCTTTAGCACTTACCAGCACGGAAAAGAGACCAATCTAACTTTTATTCAGGTAAAGAATCCAGACATTTGTGTAGGTTCTCCATCAATTTCAAGGTCAAAAATTACCATACAAGATACGCACTGAAATACTGCATTGAATTGGAAACCTGACTCCTGGAAAATTGGTAAGATTTTTTTCTCTTCTCCAAGAGCTTCTCAGTACTTCTTTCTGTCATCTTTTTCCAACTCCACACTGCTTTTTTTTCACACCAGTTCTATTCTGAGTTCTTACTCACAGGTTTCTATCGGGCTCATGACTTTACAGCATCCTGAATGCAGGATGTAAACTGAAGTATGCATGTATCAGTTAAATACCAATATTATTTCAAACTCACTGTACAGCTATAGCTACACAATGATAGGCAGGTCAGACAGTAAAACAGATAAGAATATGTCACATAGGGTTTCTTACAAAGCTGAAATTTTAAGAACAAAAAAAAAAATTCCGTGTAACTGCTTAGCTCACATTTACAGAAATGTGAACCTGTTTAGAGAAGGCTCTAACCTGACTCATGGACAGAACGTGTCCATTAGTGACCCCAGCTTTTTCCACTTCAGCTGTTCAAAACTCAACTTGCAGCATTTTACCAAGAGGAATAAGAGTTTCTCCCATCCCCTCTGTGACACACTGCTGCAGCAGCAGCTCAGCTTTATTGTCTTAGCTTTATGGCATAGAACACTGTCCCCTTCATTCTTGCCATGATATCTGCAGATACAGGAATCCAGGCTCTTGCTCTTTTCTTCCACCAGCTCACTCTAAGATGACAGAAATTTTACTTTTTCCTCTGCACACACATCTCCCTCATGAATTTTAAGAGGTTCTTAAGAAACAAGAAATAGCCAAACTAAACAAAAAGTTTGGCTTTTGCTCAGCTGGTGCTCTGCACACTGTAGAAATTTGCTTTCATAAGTAATGTTCCACTCCTAATGAAACACCTTATCTATATCTGTTTTTTCATATTTGTGATGTTAAAGGAGTATGCTAGCAGCATGCTGAAAGGAGGCTTTAATAAAAATGCACCACAAAGATCTCTGAAACATAGCAGCTACTTGCTTGTGGGAAGGAGGCCCTTTGTCAAGAATTCAGTACATTAAAAGAATGTCTTACCTGTTCTATATTCATATACTGATGTCCCCATAACGGAGGAAGGGGCATGTGGGAAAGCAAAAGAAAAACTTGAATCCATTTCCTTTAAACATTTTGGGATGCATTACAGGATAGCCCTGGTCTGCCAGACCCTGAGTGCACTAACACACCATAAATGGCTGTGACCAGCCTCACCTGAGGCTGCTCCACACCCTTGAGCCCAGGAGGTCTATTCAAGCTCAGCCCTGGGCCTTCACTCCCTGCCTGGGCCATGACAGAGGAGTGCTGATCTCCATGGCCATGTCTGGCCATTGAAGGTCCTTAATTTATGCTCTGACCCACAGACTGGTTTCCTGGCTCCATCTAAGCCAAGCCTTATTGCTACATTCCTGCTGGGTGATCGCTGGGCCTAATCCTGACCCTGACCTATGGATTGAATTCCTGGCTTGACCTTCAATCTGCCTATGGCCATGATATTTTGAGATGATCCAAACTCTTGGTATTACTTGGACACAGTCTATGATCAATAGTCCCAAAGCCTACTCTTAGAAAGGCAATCAAAAGATGCTTTGTTGCTCTCTTTTGCTCTCTTGTTTGCTCTCTTTTTGGGAGAGCAAAACACAGGGGCTGAGAGTCCTTTGCCTTGTTTCTTTAAGGTCAGCATTTCCTTGGTTCATCACATGTCTAATCTTTGTGAGTATTAGACATGCTTGGCTTAGTTATTTGAAGACAAAAACCATCAGAAATACTAAGTAAAATGAACTTTAGAAGCTCATGGCACCAAAAGTCGCACTCATTCACATTGAGTTCAATGCCCAAACTCTGGTTTAGTCACAGACTGTATTACCTATAGTGCAATAAAGGCAACTTGCTGTAACTTACCTGGCATACTTTTGGCCGACCCATTCCTGGAATTAGACCTTTCTGTCCTGCACCAGGATTGAACCAAATTCTTCATAACCACTCAACTGGGAAAGAAAGTCAATGGATGAGAATTACCTACAATTTAACTTAATTTGGAGAAGCTGCAGAAAAGTAATAGGTATGTAGCTGGTTTTAGATGAAGTTATGGTACTAGCTGCTTTTCACTTCTTTTGTTGTAAAGACGCATAACAAATTAGGGGGAGACATCTCCCTACAAGGGAAGAGGATAGCAGCACGAGAATGCAAATAAATAAAATTCATACGCAATTAATAGTTTTTATCACTTTAAAGTAGATATAATGAACAATTTATTCAAAAAGACCAAAGGGAGAGTTACTTTTACAGACTTCAGGGATCTTTTGTTACAACCAGAAATAAGATTTTCATATGTCAGATCATCAGTCACTATCTTACTAGTACAACTGCCAGGAGACCTTGACTTGTATAAATGACTATATGGGAGTTTTATACAAGGGACATAAATCTGCAAACTATAATATTTTCCTAAAATACGGAAAATGTATTTGAACATTTAGAGCAATAAAGGGTTCCTGGAAAAGAAAACAATTTTAATTTTTTGGAAGTATGTTTCAGGCTGCCTTGAAAAAGCAGACTGACTTGGGGTGCACTGTCATAAAAGGAAATTAAAATATATTTTTTAATTGTTTACCCTTTCCTAAGAGCAGATTGTTGGACTTTATAGTGGGCCTTGTTGGACAACTTAAGAAAGTGTTGGCCACCACTTGCATGAGAGTTGGACAGACACAGTTTATTGTTCACTACAATACAAAGGCCTTCCTTTTATGGGAAATGAACAAACAACAAAGCAGAATAAAAACTTCTACCCAAATGAAGTATGCAAACATAGATCTTTTCACTACATACTTTGAACTATTCTACAAGGTTACAAAAATCCATTTGAAAAAAAAATGCTATATGCAGCAAATCTACATTCCAAACTATTAATTTTGAAGATACTTATTTTTTTAAAATTATGTAGATTGTTTTGCAAATTTAGATCAATAACTTCTATTTCTTTTTACCCTCAGATTACGAAGCTTATAACAGGAATAAAAAAAATGTTATTTTGTACAATCTCTTCCTGTACTAGTTTAAATTTCATTACACAATACGATGAAGTCACAGTCCTGTTTTCCAAAAGAAGGCAGGAAAGACCTGACCACAGCAGAAAGAATCTTGGGATGTAGGGGGCACAGGGGAAACAACATTACCAATCACTTAAAAACTGCAAGAAAAACAGGGGTTTTGAAGTGCACCTTGAGTGAAAGAAACAAGGCTTCTGTTTGCCAATGAAGGAGAGAGTCATCTTCTTTTTCTTGTGTAATCTGTCAAGAAAGAAATGTTTGATTTGGGCAAAAACCAGCAGTAGAAGAAAAAAGAGTGCTACTGATCAGTGTCAAATCACCTTACATGTAGACCTAGACTAAACTTAGAATAAGACTTCTTGTACAAAAATACCTGAAAACTAAGGACCATATGTCTCTAAACATCAACACACTGATGTTTTGGTCCTCATATAACCAAAAGAACTTAAGGCAGTTAAACTGCAAGAAGCACATCTTTAGGACACACTTCTTAATCCACCGTATTCCTACAATAATCTTGGAGCTCTTGTTCAGACTCTGTTTGGATTTCTTTACCTTTTCCGCCTCCTTCTGTTCTGCTATCACTTAATTCTACTTTTTCATACTGCTGCTGGTGCAGTATGAGAAATACCCTTTGATGCTCTTGACCTGACTACAGCATTTTCTAGATTCTAAACAGAGACAAGTTTTGTGTGACACTGTAAGGCAAAGAGCCATGCTATGTTAGAAGTCATTTAGCCAGCATCTCTCTATAACACTCTTTCCTCAGTTACCAAAAGACAAGCTACATCTTCATTGAGTTCTTCCTTGACCTGCATATTTTTGCAGTTTAGATTGACTCAAAATCAAGCAGGAGGAGTCTTTCTTCCTGATTTAACAAGAAAAAGAAAACTACTCCTTTTTTAAAATCATACTTTCCAGCAATATATGAGGTCTGCTGCAATGAGATTACAGTCACAGGGGTAAAGGAAATGCACAATCACTGTGAAATCCAGGCAGAATACAAGCCTTTGTACTAGTCATAGTCTATGCATTCAGAGCAGACCACTGAACTGCAAAGCTCATATCTCCCCAAAGATTTTATCTGTGCTATGTACCATGAACCTTTCACTGACGTACCTAGTGATTATACTTCTTCCCTGGAAATAAGAGTGATGAGGAGTCAGGAGATGCAGTGGCAGGGAAAATCATGCTGAGGTTGAGTGATCTCTTCCTTTGGGTGACTGAATACTGTTGCTGGAAAAGAAAATTATGTGCCCATCTCTGACACAGCCCCCATGGGATGGGGGACATTCATGGAAGAAAGACATTTCAAAAGTGCTAATTCCAGACAGTCATAGGACACCCATCAATCTGGCTGTAAAATTCTCAACATACAGAGCTACAAACGAAGTTGTGGAGAGGGAGGCATGCTTTGAACATGTCATATACTATATGTGGGCTTTTCAGATCAGATATTTCAAGGTACCAAAGAGCTTTGACTTTAATTTCTCTTTAAAGTTAGGGCAATGCCCTTTATGCAACTAATGCAAGTATCTATGAGAGTTAATTTTCATGGAACACTACAAAGTACACAAAAGAAATGTTCACAAAAACCCTGCCAGCAGATGTGGCACACTCAGCTGTAAATGGGGTCTAGCATTATGAATGGAATGGGAGTAAGAGAACCTGTGACAGCTTTGCAACAGCTTCCCGTGAGTCCTGAGTTACCCAGATACACCTCAACATCTCAACTCTTCTATCTGTTCATGGCCACTGGGGGACACAGCTGTCCCCTCTTGCCCTACCGTGCCATCTCCTCACTCAGGCCCCACCAGGAGCAGGAGAAGAGCTTGCAAAGTCTGTCAAGACACTCAGATATCTTACAGGGTTATTTCCCCTGTTACAGGGTTATTTTAATTTGTCTGGCTATTGAATAACTTCTTGCCTTAATGAAGGAATTTGTATTTTTGGGGGGAACTAACTGACATTCTTCTTTGTGAAAAGTGTTTTACTGTGGACATGTATAAATCAATCTATGTGAACAAAATATTGATTTAGTTGATAATACAGGATAAATACAGGAAGTTTTCATTCCTGCATCAGACACAGCAGTATTTAGCCACTCTGGGATCACAGCAGTCTTGGGAGGGCTGATTCCCAGTTTTGGCTCAGAATGAAAAATAGGATATGATGATCTAAATAAAGATTGCATGAATGCTCACAATCAAGGAACCAAACTAAAATTGTTGACAGGAATGGAAAAAGACTGTCTGAACAATCCCCACACCTCTATTCCTGCCCCAATGACCTCACTTACTGTAATGTTTCAAACAGTTTAACTGCCACAGACTTTCACAGACACACACACCTCAAAAAAATAATCAGAGGAGTCAGAGGAAGCAAAAGTTTCAAATAATGGATTATACTGGATGTCTTCACTTGGACATCACAGAGGCTCAGGACTATGAAGCTTCTTTTACTGATAAATTCCTCCTTTAATACATGGTGCTCAGTTTGTTTAAATATAAAGCACTGTATTTTCAATAAGATTTACTCTCATGCTAGGCTGCCTCAGATTTCCCTGCCAATGCTTTCCCCAGATGGGGACTCTCAAAGAAGAAGAACTCGCATGTCTCCTTTACAGAACTGGTGTGCCAGACTAACCACTCTGAGGAGAGCCACTCAGTGTCAGGCCCATGGCCAGGATATGTCACAGAAAGAGCTCAGTCACTGCAAATGTGCCCTGGGTGAATATCTTCCCACAGAATGAAAGTCTGGTCCATAAAAGATCGTGGGGAGAATTTATGTGGTGAATCTCCAGATTCAATCATCTCAGTCTCCCCTACAAGAACCCACTCCCTTTTGACAGATGTCTCCAGCTTTAAGGACTCTCATCAAGCTAAAAGCCAAAAATTAACCCCATCCAAATAGAATCACAAGTAAAAACTTTTCCCAGACAGTGAACAACTTTCTCTAGAGAATGTTTTAGTGCCTTTTTAGATAGAGTTAATATAAATTTTCTAGCGCAGTTGTAAATGTAACACACCAAAATGCTCAAAATTTAAAAAAAAATCATTGCATGTTTCTAGAGTACAAAGAGGCCAGTGTATTATGTTTTCACAGACTTTATGTGTATTAGTGTTAAAATTTTCCCTTCATACAGGAGATTCCAGTCCCACAGTCTTACCACTGCTGTTTGAACGGAAGCCCCAGTCTTACTCAGCATGAGCTGTTTGGTTTTGTTCAGAGGAATAAATCTAATAGGATAACATGCTCCTTGTAGACACTGGTGACACTTCTGAATATAAACATCTGGATTTACTTTACATTTTCAATAAAATTATACATTTTATTTCTGATTCATTAAGCAGTAAAATACAATGAAAACAGAGCTCCAGATTTAAGTAGCTTTTGCTATATTTTTAAAAGTATTCTGTTATGAAATATACCTTGTTTCTCTTCCTTCCCTACCAACTAATTTGCTGTATTTATCATTGCTACAACAATCATATCATATTGACAGGTTTTAAGCCTGGATGCCTTTGTTTTTAAAGCCACTGGAAGGGTTCTGTTCATTAAGGTGAGTCACATGCTGCAAATCAGCAGCGGGGGTGGGGAGAGTGTCTGTAACTCTCTTTCTGCCCCAGATATTCAAGCTACCTATCCACCTGCAAGGAAACCAAGAACAGCAGCCTAAAAACCAGCCTAGAATCAATCCTACTTCTAACACTACTTGTGAAAACAACTATTTTGTGAAATTCTGTACCCACAGGTACTCTGCTGTCCAAAAATCTCCACAGGGCCTAAGGGCACTGTTTCTGGACAATGTTTGCAGAGCACTCAAGCACAGTGTTCCCTGTGTCTTGGGTAACATGAGCCTTTCAATTTGATCGAGTTACTTCTCTTACAGATGGAGACATTTATAATTTGTTATTGTTATTGTTAAAACAACTGAGGTTTTGAAGGCAGGAAAAACCCTTATGGAATGAGGTTTCTAAAACATGACCAAGCCAAAGCCACCAAAAATAAGTCTGGCCTGTCTGCAAAACAAAACTCTTAGTCTGTTTCAGTCCATTGCCTGTGTTGCAGCTATGCTTCCGGCAATATGAACTCACCTTGTCACTTAATCACAAGAGGGAAAACGACCTAAACATCCCCAGGTCAGTAGTTGAACCCCAAGTAATTCACCAAACAGTCTGGAAAACATTAGGAGAATAAGGTTTTATTCTCATTGTATTCCTATTAAAAACAAATATACACGGAAGGCGGGGTTTAGAAAAAGAATCTAAACAGCACAGACTGCACAAACCTGCAGTGACTTCAGCCACAGGACTCCAGCTTTATGCCAGCAGAAGTGGGGGATGACACGAGACCAGTTGACACTCTCCATACATTTTCAGGGAGCCAGAATGTGAGAGATATTGCTGAGATGGCCACGCAAAACTTAATGAAGGTTAGACTATTGCAGCTTCCTTCAAATAATTACCAGCAACCTTTCCTGTTAAACTCCTCTTTCTTCTGTAACTATTAGTTAGAACTTCATCAACAACTAATCAAACTGTGTAGTACAAAAATAACTACGTCAAGAGACTTCAGAGTGGCACCTGAAAGGCCCTCTGAAAACAAAACACTGTCCCCTTTTCCCCTTACATCTAAACCACAGAAAACAGCAATTATAGGGAAACCATGATAAAGAGAAAAGGAAGAGATCTTTGAGTCTTTCTCTGAAGGATCCCACACAGGATATTTCCTTGGCCAAATGATGAGTATGGAGAGAGAATTCCAGATGTGTGGGTCTCAGCTAGGAAAACCTTCCTCTCCCCTACACACCCACACACATCCACTTTATGCTACTCTTAAGCAAGCTTTGGAATGAAAAAATAAGAATTATGGGTGAAATATTTGACATGAACATACACTCTTGGCTTACACAAGCCTCTTGATGGATTCTCAAGAGTAAATATGTACCATGCAATTTTCCTTGAATAGAAGGAAATGCCAGACACTTACACAGTGATCAGGCTACCACTGAATCTCTCTGCCTCCACTAAAGAGAGCTGTATATTTGAGACTCATAGAAGAAGCTTGGTTGTCAAAGAGGTCTCAGGTTTTGAGCTGTGTGCTAGTAACCATTAAGAACTCCACATTTATCTTGCAGATCTTATCTGATATAATGCCTTTATTTCTCATTCCAAACATCGGGAGCAACTGAAGGAGTTATATATGAGGACTTCTTGACAGCTGTTTCATACTGGTATAGCAGTGTTGACTGTGACTGTCTCATGCCCTGCATGAATACCAAATCATCATTTCAGGCTTCCTGCATTTTTCTTCAAGTTATAAACTTTGTTTGAACCTAAAAACTTAACCAGAACATAACTAGGACTAAGGAATTATGATGCCTATACTAATAAGAGAAAAATAAATATCTTCATGCCTCTCAGAGCTGATAAAATCTAATTGTGTTCAAAGTATTAAGAGACCACATGAGGCATACAGCTGTGGAAGAGACATGACATGACTCCAGCACTTTTTACTCTGTATTCAGCTTAAATATCCTGTTAACCTAGTGGCCTTTTGGTTGAAAACACTCTGTTTATTCTTTTTGGTTTGAGAAGACAGCATTCACAGCAATTCTCAAGTCATACGACCTTCAGGAGAATGAAGAGCTGATATTTGCACTTCATTATCATAAGTCAGGAAGGATGACTCCACTTCCCGATTGCCAAATTTACCATAAATCCAAAAAAAATGACTGTGAAAAACAGAAGTTCCAGGAGCTCAGGTCTTCCCGAAAATTTATCACAATGGAAAAACAAAGTAGTTTACCCTTTTCCACACCCACACTCCAAAGGAAAATAATATTCTACCTACTGATCACAGAGCTCTGCCAGCTGGTCAAGCCATTCTATTGTTCTGCTCTGGATTGCTTTCCTTGCTGAGTTTTAGTCTTAGAGAAAAATCATCACTGAGAAAAAAACATGAAAAAAATTCTCTTTCAGGGGTATTCAGAGAACATATATGCTTAGGCCAATAGGAAGTTTAGACCCATTATTATAGCTTAAAAAAACACCTTCTCAAATGGCAAGCTCGGAAAAGACTAGTCCATCCCACCTGGTCCCCGTTAGACCCCTTATATAATTTTCCTTTCATTACTATCGCAAATCATGGAGTAATATGGTATAGAGCACATACCCATGGGCACTAGAGTATCTGAGTATCACACAGACTTGATAGGATGCATGGCATTCCTAAATACTTTTAATTGGATGTGCCAAAAGAAAAAAAAATTGCTTTCTCTGGTAGAAAATAATCAGTTTAAAACATATGCTTTGCTTTTCCAGCTTGAATTCTTCAATACTTGAAGGTCGGTGCCTTTGGGAATTCCTCTTTCTATCCACTGTGGGACAGACAGTGAAGCATGCATGTTTAATCCACCATAAGATTTTTACAAATGTATGCATATTGTAATAGCTACATATTAATCCAGATTCCGTCCCTAGTTACAAAGCTGAAGTTTCCTGAAGCTTGGCTGAAGCCACCCCTCAATTCCAACTAAATTAACAGCTGATTATAGCCATATGTTGATGAGTGACAGATCTCTAAGGAAGACTTTTGGAAAAAAAAAATAAAATTAGTGAAAGCATATAGAAAGCATTCACTTTAATTGCAAGCTTTTGACGCAGTATTTTAGTACTGAACAGCAATGGCATGTGGGCATAATACTCATAACCAAAGAAATTGACCTAAAATGCTTTTATTTTCTCTGAAATACTGAAACTACAAAACAAAATTTGTAGCTTGTTTTGGAAAAGCCCCATTATTTCTTACTGATTGTTGACCTTCATGACAGTTACCTCACTGTCTCAAGAAAGGCAGGAGCACACTGTCATAAAGTGTTTTGAAATTTACTGTCAAAGAGACAAAGCTTGTCAAGATGGTACCATCAGTCACTTAGATTTTAACCCCTGCCTGTTTGTTTCCTTCCTAAAGAAGGCAGTTAGGCAACAATGCAAGGACTTCCTGCTTTAAAATTACTATTTGCACAGTCCGATGGAAATGTAATGATGGGTCTGTGCTTCTGGTAATTGTGGGTTACCCTGTCACAGTTGTTTTGCAAGGGATGAAGGCAGTGGGGGGGTAAATGGGGAGGATGTGGCCACCCCATTAAAAAACAAAGCAGTGGGAATCCATCCACCTGACTGAGGATGCTTCTCAGAAGTGACAAGCTGCTGAGATTCACCATAGAGCCCAGTTTATTTCTCTCATGGAACTGGTAGATATTCAGTGCCATCCTCACCCTCTCCCTGACCAATTTTTTCCCCATGTACAGCAAGAACTTGCTGATCAAGAATAGAAATAAAAAGAAAGTCCGAATTTTGAATGCAAATGTCATGCCCCACTGCAAACAGAAAGGTGTGACTGCATCCTTGATGATTAACATGGCTAGAATCCCTTATCTCTAGATAATCATCAGGGTGAAGCAGATACTTCAAAAAGGTGATTCAGCCACTCTCAGCCACATTTTGGAACTGCCTACCTATCTCCTTCCGCCATCTGAGAGAGAGGTAGAACAATTTTCATCTGAAGACATGCCTCTCATTTTGGAGGGCAGAAACTGATCTACCACATTGACACTACAGCCAGGCCCTGTCTAGGTTCTCATCCCAATTATTGCTTTTGAACAAGAGTGCCAGTGACACATGAGATACTTTGGCATAGATGCCTTCCAGAACAGTACTGTCTAAAAAAAACCCACCTCAGTAATGCTGAAGTTTTCTGCACAGAATGTTTGAATAATCCTGAGAGAGCTCAGGACCCAAATTTCAATGAGTCTCCTTATTTTATTAGCAAAGCATTTAATAGCCTAGCTGGTTCCTGCTCCTGGAACAAAGGGAAAAAAGGTAAAGCATACAAGAGACCCTAAAATCTATTAGCATTTGGCATCACCTGCATCAAAATGATATTATTTTGTCAAGGAATAACCTCTCGGCCTTGCAGCATCGGAGCCTTTCTTAGTAGCACACATAAAATTCGTAATGGTAAAATGGCACATCTGATTTTAGCTGCAGATAAAAGCACAACACAATTCTTCAACAATTCAGCTGCAGCTGATTATTAATATAAGCTTTTATAATAATAAAAAGCTTATGCTAATAAGTTTAAACTTTCAGACATCTAAAGAAAATGAACTTATTATCCCATCTCTGTAGATTTGTACTACCTGCTCCACCTAAAAAGAAGACATTTCTAAATATTTTTTTTATTTTTGTAAAAAATATTTTAATTGTTGCTGAGAGACAAGCAATCCTTATAAAGCTACTAATGTGTGTGTAATTACTGCCACATATTTTCACTGTAGTTAAGTGTTTCAATACTATCTTTATTATTTGGGACAGAAAGTAAAAAAATCACCCTGTTTCATTGATGAAGATTTTTGTATAGATAGACATTATCTGTCTCATTCCCTGAGATGACTGGGTCCCCACTTCTAGAAAGATGGCCTAAAGTGTTGTGAATATGCAGATGTTTCTGTTGAAATCCTTGCTAAGCATTTTGGCAGCTATGCAATAAACACTCAGTGTGTTGTTTTTGATGGAATTCATATCTGACAGATGGATGAGCATCTTAACTTCATTCACTGACACTGCTTTAGCCCAAATGTCTTCATATAATTTCTCAGAATAAGAGATAAGCACTCTCAAGAACAGAATATAACAGAACATCACAAGCCATAGATGAAACAAAGGTCATTCTTCTAATGACCACAGTTCAGAGGTTTCCATGCATTCATGTCTTCACTTCGAGAGCAGGAGACATTATTAAGTGAAGACAGCTGACAGACTCCTAAAACTTGGTCAAAATCTCCAGAAGTTTTAAATAGCATTTATATTGTCAGCACCAACCAATAAAGTAAAATCAAATATTTAGTCTTCATATTCGCTTTCCAAGAGCTCATTTTCACATTTTCATAAAATCCACCAGCTAGAGCTCAAACGATAATTTTTTTGAGCACTTTTCAATACCAGCAGGATGTCATCATAGAGGTAAATTGCAAAATAAAAATGTAACTAATTATCTTTGACAGTGCATTTATTTGATGAAGTATCATCTTGCACAGCACAGAGTCAGTTACAAGCACCTGCTGCCAGGCTGAAGAAATCACTGTTAATCTGCTTAACTGCAAGGCTCCTTTAGCTGCCAGACTCCTCCTGATGCAGACTCATGGGATCCTGGCAGGGGTATCCCTATGCCTAAAGCATGCAGGCAGCAAAAGCTTGCTTCCTTCCATGGTAAAACAGCAAACGGGTGTATTGATTAAGAAGAACTGCTCCTGCTTAGAGCATGGAAGTATAAACAGGATGGATTAATAGTGATTTGCAAAAGATTAAAAATGGGGATCACATTTAAATCTCTATTCAATTAATTAATATTTACAAAGCATGTTCAGTAACTCACAAATCTCAGATTATTTACCTTTGATAAAACGATATCAAGGGGAGAGCCCTGTGCTGGGGCCCCTTCTGGAGGTTTTGCTCCCTGAGGCTGAGAGCCAATGTGGGCTGTCTATCACTAATGAATGTATTTACATTTAACACTGCACCTGGAAGAATTAGTATTTTCATTTATTCTGAGATGTGAAATAAATTAATTCCTCTCAGCAGATGCTGCCTGGAAACAAGGGATCTGCCAGACTAGAATCAGGTGCTGGAAGAGGGCACAGGCAGACTAATATCCTCCCAAGTCAAATAAGAAACCTAAAATGCTGCTGCAAAAAGCGCAGCCAATGGACAAACACTATGACTGACTGGCTGAAGCTCCATGCATGCAGGATGGCCTTGGGCTGAAGTAAAACCAGGAATTTGGTATGCAGCTGCACTTATCCACCTACCCTCAATTTCGCTGCTTCCATCTCCTTGCTGTGTATCTGTGGTTGTGGTGATCCTATCTGCATTAAGCCCCAGATAGGTATGGTATACCGTTTCCCAAATCTCGTATCTGTTTGCTTTGGAAAGGAGACAGCCCTGCCCTGAGAAATGGTAGGTAACTGAACCAATTGACCCTCTTTGTACAGTACAGAACATTTACAGACCTCACTTGGAACAAGTTTACACTAACTCATAAATTTGGGGGCCACTTTTGTGACTGTGAAGAAGAACCTCCATTTTCAGAAACTAGAGAGAACCCTCTTACCCCAGTGGAGCACCTCTGTGTCCTATTCCCTGGACTCCACTACCTTTAAACAAAAGGTTTTACTTGCTTTACTGCAAAAGTGCCCCAAAAATGCAGTGCTTTCTGACATTTTGCTGGCAAAAACTAGATGGAAGAAAAATTTGGAACAGCTTCAGCATTTGAAGGACAACTCCAGGTCAAATGTCCCCAAGGCAGTTTTAACAGCCCATGGTGCTTCCTGCATGAATGAACAATTTCATGGGCTAGAAAGACCACACTTCTCATGTTCAGCCATATCCTGGGAAGATTACCATCTCTGGTCCAGACAGCCACAGGAGGTCAAGCCTCCAGTCATAGCCAGGCCTGCAACCAAAATTGGAAGATTACCACCAAGAACAGCTATCACAGAATTTCCCATATGCTGCATTAGCAAACTGAACTAAAAATGTATTTATCCTTCAACAAAGGAAGCTTGTCCTAGACATGAGACAAACTTGATAATGAAAAGAGAAGTTAATTTTAAGATATTTTGTTCCTGGTTATACCATAAAAACATTGACAAAACAATCAAGGTAACAGCTGATCAGAGCAGAACAAAACCTTAATGTTAACAAGGCAAAAGCATCCCTCGGGGGGAAACTAGCAAACATCTTCATTTATATTTTTTTCATTTAACAACTGAACAAAAAACACAGTTTAATACAGTTTATCTGTACTATTCCTTATATACCAGAAGTACACAAAGAAATTCAATTCAATACATATATAAAAATAAAACCAGAATGTTCTGGGTTTTGTTTGTTTATGCCTTCATTCCAGAGATGCCCAGATGTGCATGAGGGATAATGAAATGTTAGGAAGAAGTATCAAGCTTTTTTCGGTGAATTTTGATAGGACTGGAAGTGTCAGACCTATTGAAAAATATACAAAAATTTAGTTAAGTTTCATATGGAGCATTAATAAAGACTGTAATGAAATCTGGCACTCCTGAATGACCTAGCCAGTTCTATATCCACATCTGGAAAAAGTGGAAATCAGATGGAGGAGTTTGGTGTATGTTAGTAAATATTTCTGTACTCAAAATAAACCCAAGAATTTGCAGTCAGTTAATAGAGAGCTGGTTATCAGCTTCAGCTGTTTCGCACTTGAAAAGGAAATGTTAAATGCTTTTTTTTTTGCTAAAGTATTGCTTGATAGAGTAAAAAAGAGAGATCCATTTCAGAAGAATGATCTGGCTAGTGTGGTAAAGGGGACTATAGGAAGCAAAAAACTGGGAAATAAATCTCAACTCCATCTCCTTGCTTGTGTATACTTGTAACTCCAGTTACCTCAGTGACAATGTGTTCTGTACATGGAGGCCTCAGGGCCAATCATTTAAAAAGCAAATCAAATAACAGAAGTTAATGTCAAGCTCTGCTCTCAAGCAGCAAGTCTGTTTGAGGCTCGCATATACACACAGAAATACCAAAGTTTCATAACTATGGATTTCCCTCTCAATGGCTAACCTAGCCTACACAGATGAGTATTTTTCTGTCACATTCTCAAGTAGAGTAGGGGACTGCTGTTCCATAGTGCTGAAATCCCTTGCCCAGTTTAGTCCTTATTTTCATGACGAGGAAAAAGACTTAAAACCCAGCAAAACTATGCAAAAAAGAACCAGAAGGAACACTCGTTCTGCTAATCTTTCCACAGAAGCCACCAGCAGCGGAACATGAACACTCAGTGATGGAGAAATTCCACAGTACTGCATTCCTTTCCTCTATTCGCGCGAGTTCTCACACAGGGAGACGACTGCAGCATGGTAACTATTAAGTGAATAACTGAAATGTTGCATGCATTACACCTTAAAAAAAGATAAAAAGAGTTGTTTTCCTATCCTAAAACTTGTGAGTATAAAAACTGAGGTACCCCCCAGTGGGAACAAGCAGCAATTGCTGGCTTGCTGGTGACAGGTCTTAATTTGTCACAGGACTTGCAGGCAGCACAATGATGTGTTTGCTCTCACAGTACAAAAGCAATTATTTTTCCAAAAACGAATCGTTTTACATTCTGGAGCTATATAAATAATTAAGATTCAACTACATTTGTCAAAATATGTAAGCACAACACTCTACAAAATTAAAGACTCTGCACTACGCAAGAAGTTTCAGCTCAGTGCACTTATTGAAACCTCATCATTTTGTCCAAAGGATTTCTGAACTTTGAGGAGATCAACTCAGAGCTGGAAGATCAAATGCCTGGAACCTGGGGATGGAAAATTATTTCATGGTACTTGTAACATCTTCCACTATCAAAGCTCTGAGTTAAAAGAAATTGTTTAGGCAGTTGACATGCTGTGAATCAAAGAATGCTTAAACTTTACAGGGAGATTCATCTTTAGGCAAATAGCATTGATTCTAACTTTGTATTCCCAGGGCTTCATGTCAGTCAAACAATGTTCATGGGTTTGTTTTTTACTATAGGCCTTTTATCTGCACTAAAAGCTCATAGGGATCCATTACACCTTTATAAAAACCTAATTTGAATTTTTCCATGGTTTTCACATAAGTTAGTAAGAGGACAGAAAATATCTGATAAAAATGGGGGAAAAAAGACACATTTAAATTTTTTTTCAGTTTATTGACCGATAAATTTTTTCAGGCTCAGTTGTTACAGGTCATATTTAACTGATTAAGTGTTTCCAAAGCATATGAGGCAGTCTGATACTCTGCTGTTTGCCAGTCCATCCACTTGTCCTTGCCTGACTTTCTTTAGGCTATCTGATACCTTCAACAAATTTTTGCTAGAGGAGAAAAAGTCTCAGAAAATCTTCTGAGTTCTTCAGGGATCAGCAGTTAGGCATTTGGGAATTGTAAGAGCACACAAATAAACCAAATTTTGTTTTCTGGGTATTCAAAAATGACAAACAGCTTCCTGCTTGAAAGAAAACCAGGTTTTACTGGGAAAACACAAACTTGGAAAAACCTGAAAAAATAGCAGCAGATGAGATTCACATCCATCAGAGTACGCTGGTAAAAGTCCTGATCCAATCTGCTACTGTCCACAGTGAGTAGACAGAAAGTGATTCGTTCTTCATCGTGAGGAAAACCAGACTCAGTGGATATCAGGTGAATGGGAAGTAAATCTGTTGCCTTTGATGGATATTTGGTTTTGAGGACTGCACTTTCTAATCCATCTGGGAAGAGAGACCTCCATATGATTCAGGCACTAGACTATGCTGCCTGTGACATCTGCTACCTGTATGGATCAACATCTGTCCTTGCTACTGCATTCACTGCTGGCTGTTGTTACAGCAATGGTTTCAGTGCCAAACTGCTCTCTCATTGAGAGATTGAGGGCAGATACCATCCTCACAGGATCTGTATTTCAAAACAGGTAACCTTTTACATGGTGCCTCTTCCTGTCCTTTAACAAACAAGAAAAAAAATCACACCACTAACAAAAATAACATTTTAAACTGCAGACTTCAGTGGTAGACTAAACTGCAGTACCATAGCATCCTTCAGTAAATTTACATCTATTCTTCTCAGCAGGGTTAAACAGCAAGGTACCAAGGCATTGCTCACCATCAAAGCAATCCTGGCCCACTGCAAATGCTTTCACATATTCTTGGAATGATGCCCCAAATTTACTGTCTTTCCCTATGCCCCCATTAGATGCTGCTGCTCCACTGTCCTGCCAGGTTTCAGGCCTTTAACCTCATCACCTACTCAGGTTCAACTCCCAGACCCTGAGAAGCAATGCTGTTACATCCAGCAAAGGAAAAGATCCTTTGGGGAAAAACAATTATTTACCCTGGTGCCATGCCATAAAATCACAGCAGAAGCAACAAAGCACAGCATCACTGGTTTTACCACTGAGCTCCACCCATGCAGGCAGAATAGGTTAATGTTGTCATTGCCACTGACCAAACAAGCCCTGCTCCAAGTGTGAGGCTCACTTTGATTTCCCCATTCTCCCTCACCACTGCTTCCAGCAGATCCTCATTCCCTTGTACCCAGAGCACAGTGATGGCTCTCTGTGCAGCTCTCTGGTGTCACCAAGATATCCCTGGCGTTGGGATGCATCTGGCCAGCTTGATCCAGCAGTCAAGCTTCAAGAGAGGAGCATTCTCAACTTCTTTCCATAACAACAAATGTTTCCCAAACACACCAAGCCCACCCTGCCACATGTGGTTTCTCTACTACCTCCTTTCACCTGCTCCTTCTTCCAGTCCATGGCACAGTTGTTGGATGGAGGACAGAAAAGGTATTTTTGCTAGAAAGGAAAGGAAAACATGGTGATCAACTGCTGAATACATTGGTAGGTCTGGAGCTTATCTACACCAAATTCCTTGTGGTTCAAGAAATCCATTCAGCATACAATTTTTACTTTCAGAAGTAAATGAGCAAATAGCTTCTGTTTTATTCCGTTGAATATGACAGAACTTTTTTGCAATTTAAGATAATAACATGTTCATCTGAATTCTTATAGGCAGAAAAGAATGTGCTACAGTGCTTTTTTTTAGGCTTATCTTAGCACAATGGAGTTCAGCTGATAAAGAGTCTCGTTCCACCCACATGCAAGAAACAGTTCTTTGACTTTACCCAGATACAAATGCACCTGGTTTAGACGGTAAGTTGTAGTCCGAAGGGCTTAACAAACTCATTGCACTGCATCCAAAAAACCAAGCAAACAATTGAAAAGTTTGATAATTTAACTCAAAATATTTAGTTTTCTATGTCCTAGGAAGAATGTGAATCCTATTAATGAACCATTCAGAATGGAAGGCAGGGTGATTTTGAGAGAATCCTGCCTAAGATATTTCATGTCCACATGGAAATGACAGCCCAATGCTGTGCCTAGTTTTAATTTTGTCTCTTCATTATACTGTTTTGAGAAAAAATTGACAGCAAAAATGTTGGGAGAAGGCAAAATGCCAATAGTAATGTCATTCATCATCTTTCAGGAAATAAAAGATTTCTATACTCCTTTAACAGGCTTACAGGTGCTCTCACAGCAGACTTGAAAGGAAGTGCAAGGAAGTCCTTAAACATTCTATAAATCTCAAACTCGTCTTTATATCATAGATTCAAAGAATCACAGAATAGTTTGGGTTGGAAGAGACCTTCAAAGATCACCTAGTCCAGCCCCCCTGCAATGAGCAGGGACATCTCCAAGTAGATCAGGTTGCTCAGAGCCCCATCTGGCCTGACCATGACCAGGAGGAGAGTGGGGCATCCTCCACCTCTCTGGGCAATCTGCTCCAGTGTTTCATTGCCCTCACAGTAAAACAAATTATTCCTGATATCTAATCTAAATTGATCCTCTTGTAGTTTAAAACTATTACTCCCTGTCCTATTGCATTTGATAAATGCAAAATTTATAACTGGAGAGCTTCTGCTGAAATTTATACTCAGGAGATACTGGCTTTAGGCATGCATATATATGCATATAGCATCTTCGGCCCTACAAGCACTAATAAATAATGCTTATGTATTTGCATATTACTGCATTCTCAGAAATCTTTTGATTACTCATTAGTTTACTATACGTTCTGTATAGGCTACTTTATCATTTTCTATGGTAACACAGAAGCCATGTTTGGCAAGACATTCAGGATGGACTGAGGCCCTCCTAAATAAAACTGGAGAGGGTAAAATATTGCAAGCTTGTAAGTGCATATTTCTGAAATGTTTAAACATATTCTCAACAATTAATCTAACAACTGAGCTCTACATAAAAGAATGTTGAATACAACAAGAGTTTAGAATACAAAATCACCACCTCCTCCCACAAGTTTTAGTTAAATGGCATTCAACTAATAATGCCAATAATCTCCAAAGCAATAGTGCACCAATAATCTCCAAACAGCTCAAGTCCAGTATTGATTACTGTTTTAATAATACAGAAAGCCATAAAGGTTGACCTTTTCAACAGTATGTTATTGGCAGCATTGTGTGTTATTAAATTTCATATATCATATATCACAGCAAGTGATACTACACATAGATATTCTAGTGAGAATCAAACAGGCTGCAAAAAGTACATCCTAATGCTTGAGGGAAAGATGTCAAATGTAAATTTAAAAATGAGTTCTGAATTCCAGGCAAATCCACATAAATACATTTTAATTTATTAACTAGAAATAAGTTCTAGAAAATACTTTAAATTACTACTTGTCTTTTTTCAAAATGTCTGAATGCCCAAGTTATAACCATTAAATAAACTGCAATTTAGAAATTAGGCAAGGTAAAAAAATATACAAAACACACAAAGAGCCCTGTGTTTAAGCATTTAATTTCTTCCATGCTGAGAAAATGCAACATTTGTAAGAAAATGTGACATCTGTACACATTTGCTTTGACAAGGAGAAACTTTCTCTTCCTCTGATCATGAAACAATGCTGGAGCCTCAGCCTGGTGTGAGGGATGCAATTCCCTCTGTAGCATGCAAAGTTTATACGCATTCCAGTCCCTCAGGATGCCAGATACCACTCTGCAAGCCCTTGAGAGACAAATCTTGAACTTGGACAGCACCTGATCCAGTTGATCTTCTGCAATGCCATATTTACATTAACACCACTTCAACACTGAGGAAGGAGTTGCTTGGATTAAGCTGCTAAGAAATGGCACAGCATCATCACCTTAGTGAGCAGGGCTGCAGCTGGGCATCCCTGAGCATCCCCACTGGCAGCTCGAGCCCAGCTGCTCCCACCAGCTCTGCTGTGTTGGAGCTGCTGCAGAGTCACATGCCCCAGGTTGCCTCAGAAGAAGATACAGTTTTGGACTCAGAACATAAGCCCAAAGAGCAAAGAACACTATTAGGGCCAGTGCCACAAGTGATGCATACAGCTGGGATTGCCCCAGGCCGTGAGCCTGAGTGAGCCATGGAACAGACACCTTGTGAAGGTGCAGGACACAGAGCCAACACTCCCGGGTGCCCTGTGGCAGAAGGCATGTTCTGGACGAGTCCCCCACTGCAGACAACCAGAGACAGCACTTTGAGTCTCATCTGAAAAATAAGTCAGGCATTTCTGAGCAATTCAGGTCTCCTTGTGCCACTGAAACCCAATGTTATTTTTATCTTGGTCTACCAAGCATTAGTAGGAAGCTTCTTCGGCTTCATCAGCTGGGAAACAATTTTGCCTGAAGCTGCCACCAGGGCGCTTGTGCTAGCCAAAAAAAGAAAGACACGGGTTTCCTGCAGGGGCACCCTCCTTATCATATAACTTGACATGCCAGCTGTGCCCAGAGCAGACTGGTCTCAGGGAAGGGGCATAGGTTGGTTGTAAAGATCATTTTTATTCTTCATACAGAGACGTGGCTAAATTGGAACTATATTACTCAGACACTTGTCTGACTGACAACCCAATTCCTTCGGCTGTTTTCTGATCTTTCAATTCAACTCTACCAATTCACAGAATACAATGGTACATAAATATTCAGAGTTTTCCTGCAGCATTTCTGTAGTCTTTCCAGTCATGAACTGCAACACCCTAGAGGCCATGGCCAGGCACACAACCCAAGAACCTAGTGCCCCTTGATCCTACGGCTGATGCAAGAGAAAGTGATGTGCCTCTAGCTCTCCTTTGTCCTGTCCTTCGCAGAAAAGAGGCTGAACATACATTTCAGTAGAAACAGGCTTTCTGCAGAACTCAGGTACAGGGAAAGAAGGGGATCTTCAGTTGGGTCCTGAAGATTCCTTACAACTGTGTGTCTGGTCAGTCCCTCAGAAAAATTAGTATGTAGAAGAATTTCTTTATTTTTATTCCCCAACACTGAATGGGAAAGAGTATTTTTCCACTTTGTGCACAAGACCCACATTCTGAGCATCCATTCAGTAACCTTCAAACGTAGTTTGACAACATTTTAAAATTAATATCTTATTTTTTTAACTACTGTGGTGTAAAGAGCTGGAAATATGCATCAAACTCAGTTCCAACATAAAAGTTAAATTTGCAGGAGGCAGCTGTTGCTGGGGAAGGAATAACTCGAGACAGAAGCAGAACATGACTGCAGAGATGTCCTTCCACTTTATCTGATAACAGATAGGAAAAGACATAATTTGCTCTCTCCAAGCCCAACTCCATTCAGAGTCCAGAATCACTGGCCATTCTTTAGGCCGGGAAATCCAACTCATCTGTCCTCTTATGGGTTGACTGGCTGAAAAATTTTGTTATCTGTTAGTCTGAGTTTCTTATACAATGAGTGATTTTAAAGCAACAGATCAGAAGAAAAAAAATCCAATGTAGAAGAAAAGGTTTGAAAGAGACCCAATAGTTCCAAAAAGCAGGGGTGACAGCTAAACAGACAACTAGAGATGGAAAACTCAAGCATAGGGATTTAAAAAACAAACCCAATACCTGTTTTCTCTAGCAGGCAATTAGCAGTAGCCTCAACAAGAGAAAAAGAGGCACCATTGTGAAGAAAGGCAATACCACAGCAGAGTCCTCTCAAGATTCCCGTCATGTATTTGTGATAAGAGGCTCCTTTAAGCTCAGGACAGGACTGGGAGTCTAACATGTTAAAGCTCATGTTTTGATCCACATGCTATATGAGTAAAGGTAATGAGCACCATCCTGGTTCATGCTGGGGACACCTTCAGACCTTGCCCCTGTTACATAAGCAGCAATTACAAATGCATTTCATTACCAGGCACAAGGGAGTTTTGTGATACCTTTCATCATTTATACACTGTAACACACTGCAGCACTGTACTCTATCCTATGGACTTCTCCAGTGAGATGGCTCCATTTAGAGATATTCCCAGACCAGATGATTTTTCTATAAAAAGCAGTGAGATTATGCCTAATTATTTCCTGCTGTCCTCTCTGTGTCTTTTTTATTCCATTAAACAAACAGACAGTGTTTGGTAT
Organism: Drymodes brunneopygia; assembly: GCA_013400955.1. Classification (NCBI taxonomy): domain Eukaryota; kingdom Metazoa; phylum Chordata; class Aves; order Passeriformes; family Petroicidae; genus Drymodes; species Drymodes brunneopygia. Next base: position 128,027 of record VZTZ01021762.1, on the reverse strand, counting down.
ATGAGTAAGAAATGTAGTGTAACAGAAAATATGTTAGAAAGGAAATGATTACTAATCACTGCTTTTTGCCCAACACAGCTAAAATGACCTATTTCCTCAGCTCATCAGCTGAGCAAACTACTGACTTCAAGATGTGAGAAACCATCCTTGTTCTTTGGTTGCAAACACAGTCTTGTTTCTGTAATGAATTCGAGGAGCAAATATGACCTGGGCTGAAAGAGAAGCACACAAAAACAGCAGTCAGCCCACAAAAAGAAGACATGAATGGGAAGCAGAGAGACAAACCTAAAACAGTTTTAACAGTCTAACAGTTTATTAAGTAGGTTTAATGATTTTAAAATATGGAACTCAAGAAAGCATCATTTAGGTTAACACTTGCCCAGGACATTCCAGTACATGTGAGGAGGTAAAATGTAAGACTACTGTTAAAATAAGACTGTGCTGCCTTGAGCAGCTGGAAGACAAAAAGTTAACCAGAGCCCTCAAGTGATCGATCAGAAATGAATTAAAGATGTAAGGGGCATGATGCATTATCTAGTGGACTTAAAAAGTGTCAACTATCTTATGAAGACATAAAAAACCTCCAAATGGATACACTTCTCTTATACTACATTAAACTACTTGGGTTTCTTAGTATTTCCAGGGACAAATATTTATTAGTATTTCCAGTGATTTTGGGACAAATAATCACTCTGTATTCTTTATAGTTTGCACTGTGAGACACACACTCAGTGTCCAAATGTTTTGATTCAAGAAGCTTTAATTCTGGGGTGGCTTGTTTTTGTCAGGAATTAGAGAAGGCAGTTCTCAAACATAAGCTCATCTGGAATTTTCAAATAGCAAGTTAAAATCATATATTTACAAGTGGCTTTGGGGATTCCCTTTTACTTTTCTCTGCCTCAAAACCAGCACTAAAGATTTCTTTCCCTTGAATAAAGAATCTCTCTAAACTGAAACAAAAGATGAACACTTTGCAAACAAAGCATTTTAAAATGTGGAGTTTTAAAAAATATTCTTCCATAATTTCTTCTACAAGTTGCTCTCAGACCCATGGCAGGGAGGAATGAGCTCAATGCCAATAAAATCTAGTCCTGAAGAAATTAGATACTGGCAATATGGTTATCTAAAACCATACATATTCTCAGGAAGAAAGAAAGTAACATTGAATTAATGCTTCTATATATATCCAGCCTTGAGTTCAAAAGGCACAAGGCTTGCTTCAAAGAAAAGGACCTGCAACTTACACCTAAGTGTACATAAAGGTCATGTCTAAATTGGCAGGGAATTCAGCTCAGTGTAAGCAAACAAGTAAAACAAGGCAGCTGGCATAAGGCCCCTGCATCTCTAAGAGTTTTTACTTCAAGTCCAGCTTTAGTCGGGTTGGCTGAAGATTGAATGTTCCCTCTCGCTGGACATGGTTCGAAGCTGGCCGATGGATGAACCACTGGTCCATCTGGAGATGATTAGCTCTCCCTTAGGATGATGAAGATTTGGTGCTGTGAATCCAAAGACACTCTTAGGCAATCACAAAAAATATCTGCTTCCCTCTTCTCAGTTTATGACCCTCTTCTGTTTTTCTCTGCTTTGCTCCAGGACACCATGCCTGTGGCACTGTAAGTGATCTACAGGATGAAGGCACGTTGGCTCTCCTGGAAGTATTTGAGTTTGCTTCTCTGTGCTCACAGTGATGACTGTTCCAGCTCAGTGGTTGCTAGGTGAGACAAACTCCAGCTGTAGGAGGAAAAAAACCTCCAGCACAACTGAGGCTGACTTTGCCAAAACACCCCAGGAGTCAGGGGTTCCTTCCCTCCAGCCCCACCCCACAGCCTGTCATCTGCCTACCAGGGATTTTCAGAGCTGCCCTCCTGTTGACTCTCCGAATATGTGGAATGGTGCTTGGTCACGGGAACATTTTAGTACAGTTGTCTTTGGGAAAGGGAGGCTTTGCAGCACTCCTCTGCTGGCCATTGCTCCTCTGAGGATCAGATACAGACTCCCCATAGGGCTCCGACCTTCCTAAAATATTTGCCAGCTCTCTTTGAAGGGGGCAAGGTGAAGATAACCTTAAACCTAACTGCCCCAGCAAAACTCAATTACAACGAAACCTTGAATCCTGCAATTCTGAAAATGCTGAGAACCTTCTGCAAGTCGTTCAGAAGGGGATTGCTTCCTCATCTTTCTCCCACCCTTAGGCTGGCAAAACCTCGTGGTCTGCCACGGCCCTGGCTCAGAAGGTAGCCAGTGCCCCAGTCAGCGAGGGCCCTCCTGCAAGTGCCCTTGGGCCACAAGCACATTTCCTTGCCCAGGGCTCGAACAGAGATCTTGAAGGATGAAGATGTTACACTGCCAAACGTTCAAGATTTATTTATTTCAGGTTTCTGACCAGAAGAGCTGTGGGTCAGACACCCTGGCTGACGCCTCGTTCGGGACCCCCACCCTTCCTGCAGCTGCACGAGTGCCCAAAGCCCACAGCCAGGGAACGCCTTCCCTTGCCCCTGGCTGCCCGAGGAGGGTGAGGGGCGCGCAGATGAGGGGAATCCCACGGCGCCCATCGGGACCCGGTGCGGCGAAGGCGTGCGGACAGGTGCCGAGCCCGGCCCGGCATCGCCACGGCCGCGGGCGGGGGGCGCAGCGCGGCCGCTCCGGCATCAGGAGGAGCCGCTCGGTGCCGCTCTTTCCCCCGGTGCCGCGGACGCCCGGCTGCGAGGTTGTGTCAAACCCACGTGCTCCGCCAGCCCGCGCAGCCCGGAGCGGCGCCCCGCGGC